>LPNX011200969.1:0-26520 GCA_001517045.1 Pseudotsuga menziesii
TTATTAGAGGCTGTTACATGCTCAATTTTTTTGGCTTTTTGCTTCTTCATAGTTGTATGAGACTGTTTTGGGGTTGAAAAGTGCCCATAATCCATGTAAGTGTTCCCAGGACTGCTATAGGTTCCCTGTGTTTTCTTTGCTCACAATTCCTCTAAATTTTGTCAGAGTTCCAAGTACAGACTCTATAAGCTTAAAGCTAGCTCCTAGCTTCCCCAACAGCTCTTCCTGCTTTGGCTTGTCATAACCTCCTTGAAGCAGCAAATTTAGTGAAAACAGTGCATCATCTTCGCATTCTTCCAAGTTACAATGATCTTTGGCTTGCTTGCACAGCTCCTCTAGATGTATGGCTACTCTGATTGTACCCAATCCCTTTATTCCCTCCATTACACAGAGAGAGGATGGCATCTTTTTACATAGAGAAGACCATTGAGCAGTATATCCTTAACAAGCAAATTACCTACAGCTGATTGAGTAGTATATCCTAGTAGCATTTTTTCCAGCCATGAAGCCAAAGAAGATGAATGTTTCCAATGCCCAGATTTAAGGGCACAAACAGGCCAAATCTGGGCTAAATATGAGTCATGACAGCACCTCTATCCCATAATCACCTGTGTGATCTTTGTGTAAATTAATAACCAGAGGAAAAAAATTGCTATGATTCAAACCCCCGATTTCATCTCAAACTGGGCTAAATTGAAGGTACATAAAATGTCAAATGAGAGTTTCAAGATATTCTCATCCTTGTACTGGGTAGTTACTCATCTCCAAACTATGTACTGGCATCTGTAAGTTCGAACTGTTGATGCTGAGCAATCAAGATGGATTAAGGATAAGTCCAGCCTTATCGTGAATGTGCTCATGGACCATAATGAAGGTAATACTTTGAGACTTCCAAAGGGCAGATTCAGTGTTAAGTTGTTAACAGTGGATGCCCTAATAATTGGAATTTGGGACCATGTGCCTTTTCCAGCAAGTTTCCTGTGCAGTCCTTTTGAGTGATGGGAAATTGATTTCTTCGGAAATCTTATAGTCACTTTTAATTAAAAAGGTTGATCCTCATTGGCATCAATACTTGTACAAATTGACATGAAGCTGTTGCGGGCCTCAAGAATGATGTTGTGACAGTCAGTTTCTCTTTTCCAATGACATCACAAGCTTTATGGTAAGTGGCAATGATTCCCACTTTGTCAACATGATTATCAAATGCTTAATCAAGTGCTGTCTGATCACACATCATAACAACTTACCTCATTGTCCTTGCACTTCTGGTATAACATCGGCCACTAGAAATGGGAAAGAACAAGAGCATCTACCGCTGTGAGGATATGATTTCTTCTTTTACAGCTGCATTGTTATCATTCATGGCCTCTAATGAGATGTATACTGTAATTTCATGCTTTGGTGTTGCCCCTTTCATGTGCACTGTTTTGTTTTATGCTAACGTTGTGAATGTAAGCATTTATAATTAATGAGAAAGTCCCTCTTTTCTTTGGGTACATAGCTACAAGATATCATTTTTGATCTACTGAAATGGTTGTAGATTATTAACTATGTTTAATATTGGTTTCATTTGCAGATTAAAAACTAATGTTCTCTCCAAATTTATTTTGCCCCAAAGTGCTCTCACACACTCAGAAACGTACACTGCTATACAACACTCAGTAATGTGTGTTTTAGAATGGGAACATGATTTATTCTGTAGGAAAAAACGAGGGCTTTTGATCTCCACACTCTGCCTTCTATGTTATTTTTTAGTGGATGGATATGCTAGAGGAATGTTTAGTTCTCCTGGTTCTGCCCTCTTTGAAGACCTCGGACTCTACTACATTGGCCCTGTCGATGGACATAACGTTCAGGATTTGGTAGCTATTCTTGAGAATGTGAAAATCATGCCTGCTCCAGGGCCTGTCCTCATCCATGTAGTCACAGAGAAGGGGAAGGGTTATCCACCTGCAAAGAAAGCAACTGATAAACTACATGGTATGCTTATCTCCACCTACTATATGCAATTGTATATACCTTTGCAATTTCCCTGATTTTTTTGATCTATGTATTGCCTCATGACATTTTCAGACACTGTAGAATTAAAATATGTTGTTCCTCTTTCAATTTTTATAGCATTTTATGAAACTCATGGAACTGTGCATCAATTGTCTTGAGTTTTTCCATTAACATTACTCTGCTTGTCTCTCTCTGACTGTCTGAAATTCAAACCAATTATTGTCTAGGTGTGGTGAAATTCGATCCGACTACTGGCAAGCAATTCAAATCCAAAAGCTCAACACTCAGCTACACCCAATACTTTGCGGAGGGCTTGATTGCAGAAGCAGAGCGAGATGAGAAAATTGTGGCCATCCATGCTGCTATGGGTGGGGGAACAGGGATGAATTAATTTCAGAAGAGGTTTCCTGAACGCTGTTTCGATGTGGGCATTGCAGAGCAGCATGCAGTCACCTTTGCGGCAGGGCTTGCAACAGAAGGATTGAAACCATTCTGTGCAATCTATTCATCCTTCTTACAAAGAGGCTACGATCAGGTAATGAATTCAGTACATTGACATGGAAATGGAAATAAAGTGAACTGTGCAAATCTTTAATGGAAATCTTTGAATTATACGTTCATCAGGTTATGTTCTTTTTAATTTTATGTTCATTTATGGATTTGTACAACTAGCTGCAGTTACAACAATATTTAGTAGCAGGCACATTTGGGATTGATTACAAGTTAAGAACATGGCTGAAAGTAGATGCCCAGGCACGGAAATCCAACTGTAGCTTAGCCTGGATAATCACTACCTCTCTCGACGCATGAGATTAATTAGGTTATATTATAATGAAATTTAGAGAGCTAGAATTGCTAAGACTTGTTAGGTTGGCTGTGGTATTTGCAGGTGGTTCATGATGTTGATTTGCAGAAACTCCCTGTGAGATTTGCCCTTGATAGAGCAGGGTTAGTGGGGGCAGATGGTCCAACACACTGTGGTGCTTTTGATTTCACCTATATGGCTTGTTTACCCAACATGGTTGTAATGGCTCCTTCCAACGAGGCAGAGCTCATGCACATGGTGGCAACCTCTGCAGCAATCGATGATCATCCAAGCTGTTTTAGATTCCCCAGAGGCAATGGAGTTGGTGTGTCTCTGCCTCCAAACAACAAAGGAACCCCTCTGAAGGTTTTTCCCTGAATCTCACACTTTTGGGTTACTAGTCAGTGCAAGAATATAAGCCTCACTCTGCATATCCTTCTATGCCAGGAAATTTCGAAGTAATGAAATATTTGATGTAGTTAGCAAATCTTTAGAGCTTATATAACTGAGAGATATATATGCATTATAGGACAGCTTGTAAAGTCTAAATGTCATTACAGGACAACTTATGAGTTTAAGTGGAATTATCCATATGATGTGATTTCGTTCGATATTATTAGTCTCCCTCCTCCTGAATTTCGCTGACTTTTTTTGGTTTGTGTGAAACAGATTGGCAAAGGCAGGATTATTCTTGCAGAGGGTACTCATATTTCCATTCTTGGCTATGGTTCAATAGTCCAAAATTGCCTTGCAGCTAGGGCGGTGCTAGCTGAGCAGGGCATATCAGTTACTGTTGCTGATGCTCATTTCTGCAAGCCTCTGGATGGGGACCTGATTCGGAGATTGGTGAAGGAACATGAAATCCTTGTTACTGTGGAAGAAGGTTCCGTTGGAGGGTTTGGATCTCATGTTTCCCACTTTCTTGCATTGCATGGGCTTCTTGATGTAAAATGCTGTTGAGGAAGATATTTTTATGTTGTATATGGTCCCCATTCATTATTCTCTATTCTGAACTATTTCATTTACTTTTCATGAATTAAAATGGAGCTATCTATGTCATTTCTCCTTAAGCAGTATCACTGAAATTTATCAAATGAATCTGGAACCATATAACCAGTTTGTAGAACTAATAACCATGTGTAATGATAGTCCATGAGATCTTATGTAATAATAACCATGTGTAATGATAGTCCATGATACACATACATCCACTATTTATTTATTTACAATAACTTTGAACGTTACAATGACAATTATTTCCAGCATTCTCACTATGCATTCTGTGAACTGATCTTCCCCTATCTGTCAAATCCTTCTTAAAATACACTTATTTGTATTTTAAGAAGGATTTGAGAGATAGGGGAAGATCAGTTCACAGAATGCATAGTGAGAATCTATTAATCCTGGAATGCAAATGAAACATAATTTCATGTGAAGCTATTAAGAAGCCACTAATTCATTTGATGAACACCCTTGTTCAAGCATGGATAATCACTGTAAAACAACATAATTACAGGATTACCTAAAGGCAAAGCATGGGACAAGGACAACAGAGAATAAGCTTTTAAAAAGAAAAAAAAAAGTCTTCATAAACTATGAGACAATTGAAGAAGAAAAGAATGGGGTAAAACGAGAGTCACTTACTGAACCTTGAGATGAAATAGCATATTTCATCATAAACTACGAGGAGGAAATGAGTTTAATCTATGCCTACCACTTCAGATTCTTAGACCAATTAAGAAGAAACACTGGTAAAAGCAGTAGAACAGACTTAGTATCCCTCATTTTCTGTTGGCTTCACTGATGGAGATGAGTTTTCAATTCTAGACTGGAAAAACAGAGGAATTAGCCCACCATTTCCTCATTAAAATGATTTTCAGTGGAGTCTTAAAGGATAAAATTAAGAAGCTATAGTGGGAGGAATTTATTCTCATGGAACCTCAAGTTGTCATATTTGATGTTAAACCACTCTCCAGCATTTAGATGCTTGTCATTTACTAAAATATTTCAATAATATAGATTTTCCTATCAAATTGCCAATCATTTAGATGCCTGTAAACCAAATGCTGCTTTAGAAACCCAAAAGCATAGGTGGGTTAGAAAGGAAAGAGCAAATCTAATAGCATATTCCGTTAGAAACCCAAAAGCATAGGTGGGTTATATCTGATATAAGCAGCAGTTTACAATTTAGCAGGACGAGCAACATGTGAATTGCTCTCCTCTGATGAGTAATAAATGACTCGGTTTTTAGTAGCATGTGAGTGAACCAGCGGTGTAATGAATCCTGGTGATTGGGTAAGAAAGTGTATAAGCACATAAGCAGTGGGCGACGTGCTTCTTATTCTCGATGGATCGGACCGGATGGGTGGTATCAACATGGGCAGATCCAGATTTATATAGATCCAGTTTCTCAATTTGCCGCTACGTGGATGAGCAGCCTGTAGGTAAACCCAACAGCGGTAGTAATGGGTGAATCGTGGTGATTGTATCAGTAATATACGTTGATTGTATCGAGGAATTGGTTCCAGGACATGCATGGTTCGAGGTTAAGGTAAACTGGTTTCATTTTTTTATATTTTTTAAAAAAAAAATAGTCACAAGCGTCGCTTAAGCGACGGCTCCCAAATGTTGCTTTTCCGACGCTTATTTGGGATATCCGTCGCTTAAATGACGCTTATTTTAACCTCCGTCACTTATACGAAGCTTATAAATGTCTCTTTTCCGACGTTTCTTCTTAATACCGTCACTTATCCGACGGCCATGTTGTCGCTTAACCGACGGCATGAGGTTTAATTTCTCAAAAAACTTTCACTACCGTCGAAAACACGCTGTCGCTTAATCGACGCTTGAAATTTAACTGACGGTTAGTCAGGTGTCGCCTAACCGACGGTTAGTCAGGTGTCAGATAACCGATGACAAGTTTCCGACGCTTAAAAAAAAATCAAAGTGTTGTACATGCGACAGGAAAGTGTCGAAAATCCGACATGACGGCCGTCGGATTTTTGGTCAAAATGTAGTAGTGGAAGTTTCTGCTTCTTCTTCATTTTGAACAACTTCATCAGAGAGAGTGGAGGCAAATATTTTTGGATCAAGGATGTTTATGGTGCTGGATGTGCTCTCCAAAGTGCTATTATGATCCTCATTAATCATTCCAAAGTTTTTTCCCAATCTTGTCCAGAGTTCTTGTGGATCTTTAATAGATCTACTGAGGTAGCACAAGCTAGGAGAAAGAGTCAGTTTCATTATTTCAAGAGCTGCATCCTTTGCATTTAGCCAGTCATTTTCACTCTCAAAATAATTTCTACCGAGTCCGTTAGACACCCAAGGGAGATATTGTATTTTCAGAAATATAATTATCTTCACATTCCATTCATAATAGTCTGAGGATCGGGTCAGAAGAGGAACTGATGAATCCATTCGAAGTTGTACCCGCAAAACAAAAAAAAAGGCACCGTAAGGTTGGACAACCTACACTTTTGGAATTTTATTCACACCTAGATTAGTTAATCAAGCAAGCTTGATCAGCAATTCCTTTGCTTGGGGTATTAAGTGGTAAATTCTTCGCTTCTAGTGCAGTGCTGGAAGGAGCAATTTTGCTCAAAAAATGAGCTAGTAGGAGATTTGAGGAGGAGAAGTGCCTTGTCTGCCGAGGCTCTGATACCATATAAAATTGAGCACATAGATGATAGATCTACAGACAAGCACACAACTCACATGATAGATCACACAATTTACTCAGTTATTGAAGAATGAAACAGTGCAAAAATGGCTTGCAGCTGTGAATGCTTTTCATTAATCAAAGAGTAATTAGATGATAATTACAATGAAGTAAAATGGCTTTAATAGCCACATGAAATTTGAATCCACATGAGGAAATTCAAATTGATAGACTCTACTTGACTGAAGGTAATTGAGACCTTGTCTAAATCACTATCGAAGGACTCAGTAGTTAACTGACCTTGTCTAAACCATAACCGGAGTTCATCGAAGCTCTAAAACACAACTCAAGTGTTACATTCAATGTTGACTAAGGTTAATTGACTATGGTAGGTGAGAAATGCGCCCCACATGTGTGTAGTCAAGTAAACCTAGTGCTAACTAAATGTAGAGGACTATAAATGAATGTAACTGACTCCTAACTTAGCTTGACTAGTCATTAACTGAAGTGAACTGACCTTGGTTGGTTTCGGCACTCCTAATGGCTTCCTAAATTGTAGGAATTGGTATAGGAGGCTCCTAAATTGATGTAATCAACTGCAATCAGTGGTAGTGAGCCTCAATTAGTGTTCCCCACACTTTAGTAACTGAAACATGTGCCCCAATTATGTCAAGTGGACACAATGGTGTTACTGACTATAAATAGACTGGATGTACTCCTGATTTAGACATGACTCCCAATTTAGACATATGACCAAATTTGGACAAGGGAGGATTAATAATTATAACATAATGATGCATTTCATAGGTGAGAAAGGTGAAATCCAGGGGGTGCACATTTATCAAGGTAGCAGACCAAAAGTTGTTGGACTTGGCTAGAAGTCTCCTTCAAACGATTTCCAGGACCCAAGATAATCTTGGAGAGATGCTCAAGATATAGAAAAGGCAGAATGAAATGAACCACCAGATTTTGCAAGAATCTATTGGTCTGCAAAAGGAGGTGAAAATCCTTCTGGGAGCAATCCGTAAAGGCAAGGAAAGTGGATCAACGATGGGACATCCGTCCAAGCAATTCATTAAGAAACATTCCAGGCATTAAGACTCAAAGGAATTTGAGTAGGTAAAGATGAAGCAGCTAGCGAAATGTTGGAAATGCGGAGGACATCATTTACTTCAGAACTTCCCAACGAGGGAACATAAAGAGGGTAGCATCCACAAAGTTACTCAACTTGGTGATGAGCCGAAAGCTGAGAACCAGCAGGAGAAGCTCGTGGAAGCCGAGGGGCTTGGTCCTGAAATTTCAAAGTAAATAATTGAACATGGGACAGATCTGCAAATTTTTGAAATTTTGATGTGCAAAATGTATATGTAATCCTAAATATTGGAACATCGTGGATGGTGTTATTCCAAGGGGGAGGGGATTATAATGTCCCAATTTTGACCCCGTTAGCATTAAAGGATACATGATGTATATATTGTAATTAATCGTGGTGTGGAGCTAAAGGAAAAATCCCCACCATCGATTTAGTTGTGTATGTCTCAGAAATAGGGATTGTTGCCAATGGTATATCATGCTATCTGGCACATTATATTTTTGGGTATCATGTAAATATACACATCAATTAAAATAAACCTACAGCCAACTACGATGGTGCAACGTTAAATCAAAATGGCATGATTTCCTGAGGTTGAGGGGGGGTTGTCCAACCCATGGAGGTCATTGGGAGTTGCCATGTGTCGGCCACCCATTTAAACTTTTGCTGTCTGTTAGTTGGGAGCCATTATTGTTGAGTAGTGGTGGGTGTGGCAATACTATCAGTCCTTTCCCACGTTCCCACTCCACCAGCGGACTCTTCCTCATCACGTCACTGGAGCAGGGAAGCAATCATGCCACACTCACTCCACTCTCCCACGATTCCAATCCTTTGGAGGTTTTGGTTTGGCTCACTCTCATGCAAGGTTGTTCTATTTTTCCTTCCATAGCGAGTTGTTCTGTTCTTCCCTCCATTCATGTAGAAAGTCTGACCCTGTTTTACAATTGTCGGACCATGAAAGGTATCTGTGGTTCTTCACTCTGAGATCGGCTATGTTATTTCCCTAGCCTGTGAAGAGGATTTATTTTCCTTTTGTATTATCGGACTATGTGTATGTGTGTTACCCTCATGCTTTTGTGGTTTGCATACCTCTTTTCCCCTTGTCCAAGATTGAGAACCAGACTTCTCTCCCATTTTCGGGCTGTGTAATGTTTCCATGGCTTAGCCATGAGATCGGTTGTTGTTCTACCCCTAAAACTGTGGCTTGCTGTGGTTTTCCACCATGTTGTTTGTTGTTGTGAATTCAATCATCTTTTGGGTTCCACTGAGTTCTTTTGGCTTGCTAGGGCCAAGAACAACTCTGAATCGTCTTGTCTAACCTGAGTTGTGTTCACCCTTTCATTTGGGTTGTCACCCTGTTATCTTTATTTTCTTCACAGAGATATGAGCTATTTGTTTTATTGTGGTATACAGTGGTTGGTATTCAGACTAATTAGAGCAGGACTAGACACTGGGTATGCTTGATAAACTTGGTGTTGGGAGCCACTCAGACAGAATTAGACTACTGTCTTTCTTCTCAACAACCCTTGAAGAGTATTGGAAAGGGAAGTCAGGGACTGAGGAACTGCAAAGCAGAGAAAGGACTGATTCCTATTGTTGGTTGTGTGGATGTATTAGAGGTTAGGTTAAATTTGATGTAGGAATCCTTGGTTCTCCATTGAGACCACCAGCTTAGCATTTAGCCTTTCCTAGATCCTTGACAGCTTGAAAAACCCAACTATGTTGACTTGGTTGTTTTGTATAACCTTGGCTATGTGTAAGCTTGCTTTGACCCTTATTCCTTTTGGAATCATGCCCAGCTCAGGGGTGGTAATGTTGCTGAGATATTGATGAGCACACTGGCCTATGGTTGGGTGGACCATTGCAGCATCGTAGTTGGTTGTGGGACGAGATATTTATAAGATAAGCCTTTCTTGTCCATTTTGCTTCTGAATTTACTTTTACTGCCTAATGTCTAATGAATCATGATGAACATGTTGATACTGGAATGTATATGTTGCTTCCATTGTATGTTGAGTAATTATGCATTCGTGTATGCTTTATGCATCTTAGCATATTTTATGTTTTAAGCATTTTATTTCAGCTTTATATTCATGTTTTTGTTCATGGGGCTAGTTGCCCGGAGGTTTTTGATGGTTTGGTAGCGTCCTCTTCACTGGTCGGAGGGTCAGGGATGTTACAAGATATAATTAGCATACGCATCAGTTAATGAATGTTGATTTCTTGGAATATGATTGAATGTAATAAACTCAAAATTTCTTTCCAATAACCTAACTTGCATAAACTGACATAGTAAAATAGGGTTGTGCACCTGATAAGCTCGATTGAGATGGGAAACCACTAGTTGAGAGTCAAGTCGGACTTCCAGTTGAGTGATACCATGTGAAAAAAATCCCATAAAATCTCAATGAAATCCTTGTATTCAACCACATTATTTGTAGCAGGACCTAATCAAGTGTCTCTAGAGGCGACTAGCTGTCCTAAGGGTGAGTAAATGACCCATGTGGCTGAAGCCAGATTACAAGTGTGGTGACTGGCGCCATCAGCAAAACCTATGAACCACTCAAAAGACATATGAAACAACCAACATATGGTATAAAAACACAAACTGATGAACCATTGTACATAAAAATACATACAATAAAAATACAAGAAAAATCGCTAAGCCTAAGCATAGTACTTTTTCAGGTAGAGCCCATTTCTAGGCTTAGGAAGCTTATTCCCTTCGAAATATAACAATCCATATGCACCCTTCTTCAACACCTTTGACATGACATAAGGCCTTAACCACATAGACCTAAACTTTCCTGCCCCTAGGGGTTCTTTGTTTAGATCCCAGTGCAAGACAAGGTCCCCTTCAGAAAAATCTGAGGCTTGATTGGTTTATCGTATTGGCTTTTTACCCTATTTTGATGAGCTTTGTTTACTATCAGTGCATCTCTATGCTGCTCATCTAGATGTTATAAATGTAATAAATGTTCTTCTAGCTCAGTTGTATCAGGTAGCACATGACTAGAAATATTTAAGGACGAGATTTCACGTTCGACCAGGGTGACTACTTCCAATCCGTGAACGAGTTGGAAAGGAGAAAACCCTGTAGCATTTTTCACATTGGTCCGATATGCCCAAAGTGTAGGATGCAAGATGATGTGCCAATTGGAACAGGCTGCATTAATAGTACGTTTTAGAATAGTCTTCAAAGTTTTATTTATAGCCTTGACTTGACCGTTTGCTTGAGGATAGAATAAAGATGAATGTTCTTGTCTAAACCCTAGCATAGTGGTAAATTAAGTCATCATACTATTTTGGAAGTGACTTCTATGGTTAGTGAAAATCTCTTTAGGGATACTAAATCATGCGATAATTTGGTTGAAAATGAAAAAAGATGCAGTTTCCCTGTTATCTTTAAAAGTGGGCATTTCCTCTGCCCACTTCATGAAATAATCCTCAGTGGCAATGATATGTTTGTGCCCCCCATCCAAGACTAGGTTGCACATCACGTAATCTATCCCCCACTTTATGAAGGGGCCCACTGATATGATGGGAAATAATGGAGTAGGAGGTGACTGCATCTTTCTGGTGTAAAGCTGACAAGGATGATAGCGCTTCATGACTTCCACACAATCTTTAAATATAGTGGGCTATAAATAATCAGCATGTAAGATATTCTGGGCCATTTCTAACCCAGATAAATTACCCCCACACGCTCCACTATGGACATCATTTAGGACAATCTCTTCTTCTTTGTGGGTAAGACATCGACGGAAAATGGAATCTACCCCCCTACGATATAAAGTATCTCCAATAGTGAGGTAGTTCTTGGCATGTACATGTATTTTACGCCGTTCTTCCTGCAAGAAGGCTGTAGGGTACTTCAAAGTCTATAGATAGATAAGTATATCTCCATACCAGGTGTTAGAGGTGGAAATAAAAAATATATTCTCATATGGCAATGAGTCTTCTTCAATGGCTACATCTTCCTCTATTGGAAATTCTGCAATGAGCTCAGCAAAAACTAAGGATTTATTGGATTTGGAGGACTGGAAATCTAAGTCAAACTCCTGAAGAATGACTATCCATTTTTTGAATTTGCGTCCAACTATCTGTCGGGACAAAACACATTGAAAAGGATTAATATCTGCCACTACCATCGTGGTCCTCAGTAAGATGTAGTGACGCAACCTTTGAACAACATACACAGCTGCCAAGGCCAATTTATTGATGTGGGAATACCTAAGTTCAGGGATGGCTAAAGCACGGCTAAGATAGTAGATGACATGATCTTGGAGCTTATCGTCCTCCTAGACTAGCACTACCCCTATGGTCAACTCATATGATGCTAGATACAATATAAAATATCGAGAGTAATCTAGAGGGCGCAATAATGGTGCTAACAACAAAGCTTTTTTTAATGCCTCGAATGCAAGTTGTGCAATTTCATCCCATATAAATGGGGTGTCCTATTTCAATAGGCACATGAAACCTTTAGTAATCTTGGAATAATTTACAATAAAATGTTGAAGGAAGTTGGACTCCCCCTACAGGATTTGAAGCTTCCTGATAGAATGAGGAGTAATATTTATGAGGGCCTCAACTTTTAAAGGATCCAACTGAATGCCTTTCTTGGAAACAATGAATCCGAGCAGTCTCCCTGACTCGACATAAAAAACGAACTTGTGGGCATTTAAGCAAATTTTGTAGTATTTGCATCATTCAAAAATCAAACGCAAGTGATCTGGGTGATCGATCCTCTTACGAGAATGTGCTGGTAGATGATCAAGGTAGGGTTTGACAATGGATTTAATGTCGTGAAAGGAAAAATTCATTTCCTGCTGAAAGGTTGCACCTACATTTTTCAATCCAAAGGGAATTTTTTTGTACGCGAAGGTACCCCAAGGACAAATAAAATTTGTTTTATGTTGGTCTTCCTGTTTAATTTGGATTTGATTATACATCAAGAAACCATCCATAAATGAAAATGCTTCACTTCCCACACAAGCATCAATAATTTGATCTATAAATGACGTGGGGTAGTTATCCTTGGGACAGGATTTTTTTAGATCTCGAAATTTAGTACAAACACATATAGTACATTGATTTTTGTCAATAGGAAGAGGGTTGGATACCCATTCTGTCAAAGCTATGGGTTAAATGAAACCAGCTTTCAGCAATTTCTCATCTTTAGCCTTAACCACTATCGCTTTACCCGGGTTGACAGGTTTGAAATTTGGTCGAACGGATCTAGCATCAGGGTAAGTTTGGATTTCATGCTTAACTATTGATGGATCAATGCCTGGCATCTCCTCATGTGACTAGGAAAATACGTCGCATAATTCCTTAAACAAAGTTGTATAGATTGCAATCTCCTACAGAGACCAGTTCACGTCGATGTGTACATTTTCCACAATGTTTGGGTTTGTAGAGATGTTGATAGGAATTGTAGCGAAAATGTTTTCCATATTCCCCTCAACAAATATTCCTTCCCTTGGTAAGGGAGTAATAGGTGTATCAACATCACCTTCCAGTATCATATGGAAATCCTGGTTCTCAATCCTACTTAACACTAGAAGAAAATAGGATCAATGGTGAACATCTTCACAGATCTTATATTGTCTACACACGACTTTTAGAATGGATTCATCCGAAGGTAAATCCATATATAAGAAATATCTATAATGCAAAGAGTTCACTTCCCAAGCAGGTAGATAGGATTCTTCTGGCTCCTCTGATGTTGTGAGAGGGACCAAAATGGGATCAACAGCAGTATGAACGATAGCTTGATAAGCTACTTCCACTGTTGATAAGGGCAGTTCAGGTTCATGGTGGGAAGGGAAAACCCAGGGATCTATTCTATCAACAACCATTGCTATAGAATTCCCTACACTAGTAGAACCTAGATAATTAATCGGAGCTGAAATATCAAATGTGCCCATCAATGATGCGTACATTCCAATCCCTAAGCTCTCTGAGGTAGGTCTAACCTGATCAACCAATGGTATGGTGGACTCCTTAGTTTCCATTCGGCCTTTTCAAGTAAAACTGAGTTGGTCTATAGTAACTAACTTCTCTTCGTGTGGAAACACTACCACCTGAAATACAGCCAATGCAATAGCTGTGGCATAAGTCCAACTTCTCCCCAAGAGCAAGTTATAATCCAAAGGTGCATCAATCACCTCTACCTCAACAGACACTACTTTCCCTGCCAACTTAATTTCAAAATCCATTAGGATACCATGTGGACGAAATGACCTTCCGTCGAAAGCAATAAGTAGGGTGTTCGATGGAACCAACTCTGGAGATCCAAGATCTTTCCAACAAGACAGGGACATGACACATGTATAATCACCCTTGTTGACAATTACCCTTCCAATGGTATTTCCACCATGGATGACATCTATCAATAAGGCTACATGATATGGCATGTGAATTTTAACAATAGACAAATTAATTTTCACCATGAGGCTCGATGAGTCTATACTACCTAAGGATGCTAAGTGTGCATCCCCCTGGGTGGGACAACTCTGTAACACCTCTAAATCCAACATTGCACAATGGTTCTAGGTTAAATATTCAATTCCAAAATAGTTTGCTGCAGCCCTAGCATTAGGATTGTGTAAGGTTTTCTTGAAGACACCTTTCGGTATCTTGGGCATAAGTTCGGCAGGCTTCTCAATCATGAGAGGGTTGGAAGTTTCACCTATTGAGTTACCCTTATCCGAAGCCCCATTTTCATAGTTCTTGTTCCTGGTGTGTAGTAAAGTATCAGATCAAACCATGTTGATATAATTGGGGTCAGGAGCATTTGGGGTGCCCCCTGCTACATTTGAAGCTGAAGTAGAATTCTTTCCTTGGGTAAAAGGATCCTTCAGGACAGTCGGTTGTCGGCCTTTTAACAGCTTCTAATCTTGTTCCATAAGGTGACATAGATGGGTCAGTTCATCTTCATGGCATAACTTACATGGGAATTTCACCTTCTTCTTTTCTTTTTTGCCCCCATCAGCATTGTTTGTGGGGTTTTCCTTATTTTGGTTTCCCTCACCCTTTTTTCCTTTCTTCTTTTTCCCACTGGGTTGTTGATTTCCCTTCTGAGAGGATTGTGCAAAAGCATTTTCATTTTGGGGTGAGGGGGCATCCTTTGCTTCCTCCACCATAGAATGTTTGACAGATAGCTGATGGAGTTGTTTAGCCAAAGATTCGACAGTGGGAGAATTCACAGAACCAACCACACCATCGACATGGGGTATAGGCTTAGGTTTCTATACATTGTGCGTTGGCCTCGGTTCCTCAAGGATAATTTCATATAAAATCCTAGACTGAGAATATATTAAATCTAGATACTGGGCCTTCAGGATAGCTTCTTCCTCATTGGTCACTCCTGAAGAAGATACATCCTTAGATATATATGGAAATAGGTATTTAAGGAACCATTCTAATAAGAACTGGGGAGGAATAGTGGATTTGATAAGGATATTCCATCTTCTCCACTCTTGGATGTGATCCAAAATATGAGTGGAATTGTCCTTCCGAAAGGTAGACAACAAGTCTATCCCGAAATCATATCAAACAGGAAGTTGGAAGTGACTAAGGAATACATTAGCCAAGTCCCAAAAACTATTAAACGTAGTAGAAGGCAATTCGATATACCATTTTTCTGTAGTACTAGTTAAATTTATTTGGAATAGCCTCAACTAAACTAAATCCTCATTTAGTGAGTTGGAAGAGCACCACAGATGGAAAGTGGTGACATGAGCTCCTGTATCATCACCAACTTTGCCTTCAAATTTTTGGATATCCAAGGGAAGCTTCGTAGGAATGGGTGGCCAGGAGGAGTTATGTCTCACCAGGTCGTTAATTAGTTTCGACAAATATGGAAAATTTAGCGTTGCCAGGAAAGGGAGCTTGGGTATAACCGGAGCACTAAAAGTACCAGTTTGGGGATTAGAGGGACTTTCCCTCATATTCAAATATGTGAAGGTGGGGTTTCCCCCCGCCGTCAGTTGTGAAGTGGTTGGGCTACTTTGGAAAGGACTCCATCCATAAGCCAATGGATTGTTTATTTGTAGTGTAGTATATGAGGTTCTAGATGCCCCAGTAGAAGCTGGGGTTTGGAATATAGGAGCAGGTATCCCTCCATTGAAAAGCAAAAAATGAGAGCTCGTGAAAGGAGATGAAACCAGAGTTTGAAAATCTTGACCATAAGGATTATGGTTTTCGAACTACACCCCTACATATGCGGGTATTGGGCCTATGTATGGAGTGGATGGGGGAATGTTCCCCACATTCCAAGGAAAACCTTGGACAAAATCTGAGGATCCTATAGGACCACTCTGAGCAGTGTGTGTGAAGGAAGTAGGAACTATAGGTACACTAGGAATCCCAGTGACCATACCACCAGAAGCACCTGCTAAACTTGTGGGACCTAGTGGTTGAACCACCCAGCTAGCTGGAGTTAACGGTGTAGTAGGTATACTTTTTCTAGGGGAACCTATCGACGGAGGTGGCACCCCTTCAGTAGGAGCGGTTAAGGTGGAAGTAAAAGAACTTTCTCCTGTAGTATACGTTATTCTGCCCAAAGGGACACCAATTATAGGTGGATTGAAATGACAAACCTGAATGATCACCGAATCGTTTAAGTTAGTTAGAGGTGAATTAAAATTCCTTGCAAACTCATTAACCTACAAGTCTTCTATCTCAACAGTGTTTAAATTAAAATGTTTTTCCCTAAGTTCTGGTTCACTCGAAATTTCACTAACTCCTATCGGTTCGAAAGAACCGTCCGTGTCCAATCTCCGCCTTTGAGGGGGAGGTGGAGGTTCCAATGTGATAAGCAGAGGAAGGTTTTGCAACATTCACAACCTTCTGATAGATTGGTCCTCCATGATTGTAAATTTGACTCTTCACACCCTAAGGCCAGCTAAAAATATGGACAAACCACAGAGCAATCACTACAAAATTTCCTAAAGTCTCAACAATCATAAGGGTTATAAGATATGTTTTCCTAAAGAAAGCTGAGTGACAGTTTCTTGGCATCCTTGAAGAGGTTCTTAGGTACAAGAGGAAGAATCACCCACCACCCTCCTACACTTTCAGCAAGGGTTACCTTCCAAGCCCATCCAAGGTGAACCTGAAATAGCCTTCCGGTTTACCTATGTATAAACCTGTTGATAAGCATATGTGTCTATGCACGCAACGGGGGAATAAAACCTAGACTGGGATCCTTAAAGCAGGATCCAAGCTATTTGGGATGGTTGTTCCCGACAGGTTTAAAGGCTCTATTAGCTTGAACGTCTAACTAAATAAAAATCTAAAAGATAAAGCTAACACTACTAGTTATTTATCAGAAATATACCTATCGCTGTACAAGTTAATGAATGTTATTAATTACAGTATTAATAAGTTAAATCAGTTTATATTACAAATATAGAAGTTAAATAACTATTAACAGACTTGATCAATAACAAAGATACATTATATACACCTATACATTAATCAGAAATGAAAAAGAATAATCTGAATGTGACATGAATATAAACATCTGATTCAAATAGAAATCTAAATAATATAATTAACAGAAAAGGAATTATACTAACCTAATCTAAGTCCTATCCTGATCAGGAGCGATGCAAATATTTAAACTGAAATCGAATCTGCTAATGGGACTATCAATAATCTTGAAAATCTTCAAAAGAAATTCAGAAATCACCAAGATCATACAATAGACACATAAACCACATACGTAATGATGTTAATAATCAAATTTACAACATGACGTTCATCAACAGATCGATAATCAGCATAAGTCAATAGTAATACGTAATATATTTGCACAATTTCTTAAAAGAGATTATGACAAACATTAATAATATAGAAAAATAGTAACAAGACCAGGGATAGCATAAACACATATGCAAAGTATAAAACTGTAAACATATATATAAATTATCAGCAGTTTAAAATACTGTATCTACTGACAGAAAACTGCCTCGAGTTACAGAAGGTCAAACTGTAGACTTGTGCTCTCCTTTTCCAAACTATCGACCCCCTATCCCATATGCTATCTCCCCTTTAAATACATTAAATCTCCAAAAATAAAAATTTCTAAAAACTAGAGATAGCAGCCGAAACTTTTGACCAATTTCCCTTAAAATGACAAGTGAAAACAAGTCATTTTCAACATACGGGGAAATACCAAGAAGTGGGAAAGATTTGATTCTTGACAGTGAATCAAAACATCAGGACATAGATTATGTAACAGCACCTGGGAAACTGCTCCTGCAAAATTGATCTATTCCCAACGATGTAGGGATCATCCAGGCGATAAACAGTTATCAAAATCCGGGAAAGAAGATCCATCAGATGACCTGTGATACTGCATGCAAAAGAAATATAATTAAATAGGAATCCGACAAAAATAAATAAACTAAATAATAACTAAATTAACACAAACAAAATACCTGTAATTAAAAACTTGATTATCAATCTATCAAAACTTCAAACCTGTAATCCAAAACAAGTGCATTTCAACCTATTATAAATTCACAGGTGCGTTAAACACCTGAATGTTAACGCCCTTTGCTGGATTTGTTGACTGACCCTTAAACTGCATTAATGTAACTTGAGCATTAAGCTCTCATACCCTCTCTTCGTTCTTATCGTTTTCATTCTGTAACTTTAATACCCTTCAAATCAAACAATTATTATGCTTTTTAACACGCAGCAAAGACTTAGTGTCTGCATCTAACTTCTCTTTCAAATTCAAATTCTCGGCCTCCACAACATCACGATGAACTGACATCTCGGTCACCCTTCCTTCCATGCTGTGAATCTTATCCAGCAAACATGTAATGAACATTGCGGGAAACATACCCTCAGCTTGATACGAAGTTGGCAAGTTTGTTTCTACAGTCTGTCCCTTAACTGGGAGATCAACAACAGGAACAGGCCGAACATCCTTATCAAGCGCGGGAGGGCCATCATCGGCAGGGTTTGATATGAACTCATGCCCAACATTATGATCATCCACAGGAAAAACGGGGTTTCCTTCATCATCGTTGATCATGATAGTCTCGACATGAATACGATCATTCACAGGTGGTTTAACAATATTACCTTTGGCCATGCTTCTAGTAAACCTACCCATCAACTTATTTTTCGGCCTTTTAACAGTTCGTTTGCAGGTATCAATGTTTCTTTTCGGTGTTACTGGAGACAAAACCGAAGACTCCTTCATACGCTTTGCAGACACAGAGGAACTGGGGTTTCCCACAGAAGGAGTAACAAGACTTATTACCGGAGTAGCCACATGATCAATACAAGGGTTGGGACTGACACGACTGGTGGGGTTTGACAGAGGTTTACGTAAAGGAGAAACTGAAGTTTGATTCGGCTTTTGATGCCGAACACATTCATCAGGGTTGTCGAACTGACAGTGGCAGAAGGATGAGAAACCATTAGACTCAACAAATTCATCCCATGATCGGTTTAACTTCGACAGTTCCCTCTCAATTAACATTCAGACCAAGCCATGATGGAACAAGCTATGACTAGCATGCTTCGGGCCCTTTTTAATTGCAGAGGACATTTTAAACAAACTTTGCACCAGATAGTAAGGTAAATTTAGAGGGAACCCAATAAAAACAGACATCAAGTGCAGATGATAAACATAGGCTGAAGATAGGCGACCTTCACAGGTCACGTACCTGTGTATCAAGTCCAAGACCGGGCGCCATTCCTTTTTAAAGTATTTGCGCGCTACTCCAGTTCAGAATGATACCTCTTGACAAGGGTTTTTCAGTAATTTCCACCACTCAGTAATGTCCATTCTCTTATATTTAAACCACCTCTCACCTGTTAGTGACAGACCAGTGGCAAGTGCCACTGATCACTCATCCACTCGAAAACGGAGATTGCCTACCTCAGCTTGAAAATCGACCAAGGAGACATCGAACACCCTCGTGACTTCAGGTTTCGAATAGGAGAACTTACTGACAAACGGCAGCCATTCGATAGCCTCGACCTTTGCTAACAGCTCAGGGTTCAAATCCAGCAATTTCATCTCACAAGGCTCGACTCTCACCACCGACGCCATGACTGACTGTTCATAGGCACGCAAAATTACCCAGACAAGATACTCGAGCTTACACCACGACAGAGAACTAGAGAGTGAACACTCAAGGTGCAGATCCAGCAAAAACCCTAAGCAATGCATCCCTAAACATTCATAAACCAACTGTAACATGCACGGACGCAGACTATACCCGTGTAAACCTGGCATGGACAGAGGCATTATCGCTCAGAGAGGTAATCGAGTAATGGGGAATGACGGTCGAAGACTGCAGATAACTCATGTTATCATTATTTATCCAGCGTTAATGATATGAAACCTTTCATTGTACATGAAACAGGTGTTCCATTGATAGAAAGCCACGATGGAGGACAAGTACTGGGAATTAAATGTGATGGATAGAGTTCAGAACCAATGTAATGATACCATATCGACTTCGCGGTAAGTGGATCAAATTCGGAGGCGATGGCAGATGTCATAGAAATCATAAGGATTAAACCTTTGAAGATCAATGCATAAACCTTACAGTATAATAATGTTAACCTCCGAAGGTGGTGATCACGTGATAATAATACAAACCATCACGTCGAAACTAGACTTTGCAATATAGACCATATTATAAAAATCAACATAAAACAGTTATGGTAATATTGACTATGGTTTGTAATCGAAAAGATAAACTTAGGATATGGCATGTAAAACATTTGGCCTTCGACACTCTAGGCTTTACCAAAGTTATAACAAACCGACCATGTATAATCATTAATCAACCTTGAAATAAAATCTATGGTAATGCGAGAAATCATACCAAGATCAACCATTCCAATATCTCAACCTTATCAACAATTATAGTAACAAAATCAAATAATAACATCAATTGATAATGTTTTGGATAAGATTTCAAGATTAGGTTATGATAAAAGATATGAGAATTATTAATACTCCTCCTTTTATTTTTTAAGTGTAAATCCACCCAAAATAATAACTTCATAATGGTGAATTTGTCACTTATATAATAGTTCACAAAGTTTGTTTAAAAAAAATGTAATTTCACTGATTTAGTAGCTCACGGAAAGCCACCCTATCAGTAGCTGGTGATTCATTCACTTTACCATCAGAAATTCTAGCATTTCATCAAAACAAAATGGGATTTTGTTTGATGAAATATGCTTTATTTTAAAGGCTGTTGAGGCAGGGCACAACAGATGGCGACTGGCTGGGCGGAACAGTTATCTCTGTTTTCTTAACCTGAAACCATGCAAACAAAGAAATTAAATCCTTCATATAAGCCATAATAAAGAGATCGCTATTTTAACATCTTAAACAGATTCAAGCATTTCGCAGTTCTAAAAATTACCAGAAAATTACAGTTTTAGTCATTTATTTGATGAAAATCAGGTTTCTAACAAAAATCAGTCCATTAGAGGAATTTTGGGGTCTAAAATGGGCCTCCTAAGGAAAATAATAAAATAATAGTTAAAATAATAAAATAATATTAATTAATTTTGGAGGAAGAAAGAAAAAAACTACTTTTTGTGTTCGTATTTTCGACATATCTCCCTATGTTTTTACTCAAATTTCGATCGGGAGAGCTCATTGGATGTGGAATTTGATTCCACATCCAACGAATACCCACACTGCATACTTTTGACGAACCCCTCTACCCCAAAAACAAGAAATACCTGAAAAAATGTGATGATGATGTCATCATCACGTTTTTTCAGGTATTTCTTGTTTTTGGGGTAGCGGGGTCCATGAAAAGTATGCAGTGTGGGTACTTGTTGGATGCGGAATCAAATTCCGCATCCAAAAAGCTCTCCCGATAGAAATTTGAGTAAAAACACAATGAGATATGTCGAAAATACGAACAAAAAATGTAGTTTTTTTTAATGACAAATATGCCAATTCAACCATTATGGTTGACTTATTTTATTGAAATTCTATTGGTTCTTGAATTCCAACTCACAAAAACTTATTTTGGCACGTTTTCTTATAAGGCCCATTTTAGACCCCAAATTTCCTCTAATGCCTTAAGAAGTAAGATGGTAAATGGCTTAGTTTTAAAGAATAAAATCTCAATACCACAAGCATGGCCCTGCTGCCAGCAGGCGTCCATAGCCTCGACAGGGTTGCTTCAAAACCCAAAGAATGCCAGTATCCCATCTGCTAGTTATAAATATACAATTCTGGTTGGGCTGAACTGTTACCATTATTTTCCTTTTAATTTTATTACTCATGAAGGCCATGGTTCAGGCTTGATAACTAGATAGTAACCATGTCAGTCACCAGTCTACACTACAGTAAAATGAACCGGCTCGTGATGAGACCTTTCATCCCTCAGGGTTTTCTATCCAACGGTCATTGTCCAAGCTTGGTGACCGGAAACGACAATGTTACTGAATGAAAACCTATGATCCTGAAAATATCGGCTCATTATGAGACCTTCTGTCATTCAGATTGCTTTTGCAAATATTCAAGTCCATCCTTGTCCAGAATGTAGTTATAGTTAATCTCTAATGAGATTATCTTAGCATATGGGGAGGCAAATCTGATCCTCTTTATGAGAAGGGATGGCGTAAAAGACTTAAATAGATAACTTTACCAAGTACTTCCCTAATCCCTTTGGGAAAATCTTTGTAGAGACTGATATAATTAATTAATATTAACATGGTTTAAGAGTTTCTAGTAAAATCTAGAATGATGAAAACACCATTCTCTGTTCAAGAAGTAAAACAGTATGACAGTTTCCAGGATAGTAATGTCTTCGTGCATGATTTACAGATCAATTACAGAACTTGAAATAAGTCATCAGTTTGAGGTTTGATAAATTGATCAGACTCACAACACGCAAATAAAACAACAAATAAATATGGAAAAATATTTAAAATAAAAAAACCAGAGAGAAACCATGACAAAATCTACAAACCAAGCACACCACACAAGGTATGTACAAGATAATCCCTTGAGAGGGATCAGCAAAAATATTTCTTAATCAGATGACCATTCACTGGAAGGTTCTCGATGTCACCCTCAAGTGTCTGTAACCTGAAAGTGCTAGGACCAAGTTTTTCTGTAATAATAAATGGTCCCAGCCACAGGCATTGGAACTTCGTATGTTTTCCTTTGTCTTCGTGCTCCTTGTCCCATTTCAGGACTAGGTCACCTACTTCCAAATCCCGACTGAATGATTTTCTGAGATCAAACCAACGCTTCACGGTTTGCTGTTGTTTATCAAACTTTTTCCTAGCCAACTCCCTATCTTCCTCCAATTTATGCAAGGAGTTAATTCGATGCTCCATGGCAGAACATGGTGTCTCCTGCACTGACTGGGAGAGCTGTAAAGAGGGTAAAAATAAATGAGGAGGCAAAATAGCTTCCTTTCTGTATACCAGGAAAAAGGGAGAGTTTCCTATAGCAGCTTTGGGAGTCACTCCGTCAGCCCACAAGGCATTCGATAAGGCGTTATGCCAATTCCTGTGATGATTTACCACCGTACGTTTCAGAATATTGATTAAATTTTTATTAGAAGATTCAGCTAACCCGTTACCCTGGGGATAATAATTAGCTGAATACTTTAACTTTATACCTTTTTCCAATGCATACTCAGTTAATTTAACAGAAGAAAAATAAGTTGCATTGTCAAAAATCAAAGATTCAGGAACGCCGAATCTGGTGATAATAAAAGAATCAAGGAATGATATCACATGTTCTGAGTTAACCACTCACAAGGGGATGGATTCAACCCATCTAGTGAAGTAGTATGTGGCTGTCAAAATGTATTTATGCTGCTGTGAAGACGCTGGTGTGATTGGACCAACAATATCCAGACCCCATTGCTGAAATGGGACTTCGATAATAACCGGCTAGAGGGGTAACGTTTCCTTCTTCAATCTGCCTCTTGCTCTCTGACACTCCTGACACTTCCTGGAGAAAGCATATGCATCTTTGAACAATGTAGGACAGTAGTAACCAGCTTTAAGTATCTTATGTGCAGTGGTTTCTCCACCAAAGTGTCCTCCAGCTGGTCGTGCATGTAGTTGAGATAACACATTATCAGCCTCATTTCTTTCTAGACAACGAAGGAGAACTCCTTTGAAATTCTTTCTAAACAAAATGTTATCAATCACCTGATAAGGGGCAGATCTCAATCTCAAAGCTCTTTTATTATGTGGGTCTAAATATTCAGGAGCATTCCCATGCAATAGAAAAAACTTACTATATTTATACCAAGAATCAGGAGGAGTGGAGATCGAAAAAACATCCCTTTCGAACAAAGAAGGTTCACCAAAGAAGTGCAGATCAGATTCAGAACTGTCCGAAGATCCAGCTTCCAGCTTACAGAGTCCTTGTCCCCTGACAATTTTTAGAGGCTTAATTTCTAGGTCATATTCCTGAAGAGCTATAACCCAATGGGCTTGCTTTTCACCCAGGTCCTTTTGTACCAGGAGATTTCTAACTGCAGAATATGGCACAATGACCTTGGTATGAGATTTCAGCAAATATGGCTGGAAATGTTTGACAGACTTAAAAATAGCGAACGCTTGTTTGTCCACTTCTGAATAATTCAGTTCTGCACCATTCAAACCAGAACTCGTAAAAGCGATGGGAGCTTCATTATTTTCCTGATTTTTCTGTGTTAGAACAGCAGCATATGAAGAATCAGAAGCAAACGTGTATAAAATAAATGGCTTAGAAAAATCTGGGCTTGTTAAGGTGGGAGCTTGTAGCTAGGGTTTTCACCCTAGCTTGTGCTGATGAGCACCTACTAAGGAAACTGGATTACTTAGTAGCAGTTCAATGATGTATATGAATTAAATAAAGATAAACTGAAACAAAGACTAATCTAAATACGTTCTTGAAGCTAAAGCAGTAAAAAGTAAATAACATGAAGCAAAAACAGTAAATAATGAATAATGGTTTTTATTGATGTTACCTCCAATGAGGAGGTTGATGGAGTCTGTTGCGCTGGTCCGATGTCGGTGGCTTCGAGCTCCAAGCTGCTTCTTCTCCTTCTCCGGTGGTGGAAATGGGCCAAAAAGAGTTCTCAATGGTGAAAGTAGCTTAATAATAAGCTAGGGTTTCGAGAATAATTTCGGCAGAGGGAGGATGCTTATGATAATGGATGTGAAATGAGGGGTCTCCACCACTTATTTATAGTTTTTTAGTGGTGGAGTGCTGGCCCATGGTTTTGGAAACCATATGGTTTAGGGCAGCTTGTTTAGGGTTTTTTCCTCCTTTTCCTCATTATTTTATATTTTTTCTTCCCTTTTGGGGATTTTTGCTATTTTTATAGGAATTTTGGATATTTTTGGAGGAAAAAGGGGTTTTTTGGCCGTTTGGAGGCATTTTAGGCCTTTTGGAGGCTTTTTAGATGGTTTTATGGCCTTTTGGAGGCATTTTAGGCCTTTTGGAGGCTTTTAGTGGGATTTTCAGGGAAATATGGTAGGCAAATGGACAAATGAGCCATGTAGTGGGGTAGATGAGGTAGTTAACCATTTTTGGGTGTTAACAGATTGCCCCCTGATGTGCGAGGGCAGGAGCTCATCGTATGGCCAATGGACATCATGAGTCATATTTGGTTTGTGTTGGGGTGTGGAGAAGAGAAGGAAGCAACTGAAGTTCGGGACACCGATCTCGAACCACCTGCAAGGACTGAAAAGTACATAACCTCAATAATGGATGAGGGATCATCTGATAATATGGACGAGGAGGGCATTCCCATGCTCGTATCAGAATATAACATAGCAATATAAATGGTCCTCAAATACTGGATGAGGAAAAAATCTCAATATATGGACGAGGCGGGCATTCCCATGCTCGTATCAAGATACATAAAAATCACTTGTGAGGCCCAAAATGAAGGACCTGTAGTAGATATTCACTGTGCATATCATGAGGGTCCAGAAAGGACACAAATCTGGAACATACTGCTGAGCTGATCATGTCTGAGCTGGCAAACTGATACACTGGAATGGCAGCAGTGCTACTGAATGTGGTTCTGAAGGAACTGATGCGCTGCTGGATCAGAGTGAGAAGGGTCACACTCGTAATGGTACACTGATCTGGAACTGAACTGGGTACTCAAAGAAGCATAGAACTGAATGGCTTCCGAATACAATCACCAACGCAGCCCGGACATCCACGGGAACATATAACTGGGCGTTCCGAAGTGACTCACCAATGTGCTAGAGTCGGGGGAAATCCGGGGTCTTCGACACAGAATGGAAAGGATATATATCCTGCATGATTCTCAACGATGCGAATAAGGTACTGAAGTCGAGCATGTGAGAAACAACTATTCGGAGAGGAAATGGTGAGTCCTCCCGAAATGGTCCGTAGGCACTCATCACAGATGGTGATGGGTCCAAGGCGCAGGGGCCTCTAGGTCTATCCTCTGGAATAGAGGGGTTGTCGTCGACAGAGGGAGACCTGCAACTATCAAGGAAATGATGTTTCCTTGACAAGAGCACGAGGTAAAAAACCGAAATGTGATAGTACTGATGGCAGGGTTGATAAACTGGGGTAAATCACTGGGCAAGTAGAGTGGGTGGACTCAAACTTCCTTTGTTCAAAGTATGATGGCAGGGACGATCGGGCAGCACATGAAACTGACCGGTGGTAAAGGGATCATAGCTGTATAGGATCTGAAGGTGAATGGGCTGAGAGAGACTCAAGCTGTGGTCAAAATGGTAGGAGACTGTAGAATACTCTGAACAAAGGCGACCTGACTGGGGGTGCTGCCTAGATGATCGATCATAGCGCCAAGAGACGTGGGGGGGACTGCTTCATGGGTTAGGTAACTTGAAGAAGTGTGGATATAAAATGGTACTGTCCAGTGGATTTTACGAGCCCAGGACAGTTCATGCTCGTGGTTGCTTTCAATTTTAAGGAGTCTGAAA
>LPNX011200969.1:26787-87816 GCA_001517045.1 Pseudotsuga menziesii
TAACTGATGGCGGGGGGGAACACTGGTGGGCCTCCTTGCAGGGTGGATGGATTGTGGCAAAATAACGAAACCTTTGCAGTATGATAGGAGTGAATGGCGCATGTAAAAAGTGTGGAACAATCAGACGGCGGCTGATGGGGCGCGCTAATCAAGGTAGCAAGATGTCAGGACACAATGTTATGATTGTACCTAGGGGAGAGCGAGAAAGTATCTCAAGCATCATCACGAGCTCGGAAAAAAGAATCCAGCGATATCAACAGTGTGAAAAATGGAGAACGACCGAAGTGGCGCGTAAGCCGAGGCGACTAGTGGTGTCTAAAAAAATGGGCAAAAAAAATGACGTAGAAAAAATAATGCTACGAGGTGACCATCGTGACGATCTCATCATGCTGATTCCAAAACTATAGCTAGAGATGAATGGGACGCGGTTTTTGACGAACGGGGGGTACATCAGGCCATGTGTCAATGTGGTGCGCTATAATGGCAAGGTCAAGGCCAGGCATTTCGGTATAGGACCAGGCAAAGACATCACGGAATTCTTTGAAGAGTGCTTTGTACTCATCAACCTCCTGCTCAGTGCAAGATTCTCCTAAAGCGATGAGTTCGGGGGTGCCCCCGGGGGCAGCCAGATCGATTTGGATAACAGGTGAGATGTTGGCCATGTTACCCTCTTCGAAGGCGTCAGGAGCAGGAATGGGGTCCTTGAACCAGTCGACCTTTGGGGGAAGGAAGTCTTTGGATTCCACTGCAAATTGAGGAGCAGTGCTAGAAGATGGTTCATCTGGGAGGAAGAATGAACGATGATGCATGTCATCCCAGGGATAATCTGGGGCGGTGAGAGCCTCAAGAATTTCTTCATCACTGTAGAATGTTCGGGTTGTCATATCGGTTGCCGGGGGTGTGGTGACGGAAGAAAACATATAAATGGTCTCGAACTCCTTTGAAGCAGAAGATTCCGGGGGGTGGATCTCCACAATGTGGAGTTGGGTTGTCTCAAGATCCAGATCTGAGGGGAGGATCTCGTCAATGGTGAGGTCTGCCGTCTCCAAATCCTGATTATTCATCTCAAAGAGAGCTATTCTGTACTCGGGGAGATCGGGACAGTGATGGGAGTAATGCCCGTAAATATCACATAAGGCACATGGGTGGTTGGTGCGTAGGGATTTGTTGCGAGGCGTAGGGGTTGACTCTAGATGGACCACCGGGATGGTGGGGTCGTCGTCGAGCATTTGCATGTATTCCTTTAATGCTGGTAAATGAGGACATAGGTGAGTCGCATGGCCCAACTCATCGCAGAGCGGACATTTGGGAGGGGCACGGAATGCAGGGGGGTTTTGGACTGTCTTAGGAGGTGGGACAGCAGTGTAAGGTTGGGGGCCTCTGCCCCCCGTGGGTTTGGTCAAAATAGGGGATGGTTTTGTGGGGGTTGACGGGGTAGCGACACCGGGAGGTGGTCGACTAGTAGTGGCTATGGGTTGTACTGGTTGCAGGACGACATCTGGTGTCGGTGGGCGAACTGGAGGCGAAAGATACCAAACGGGTAATCCTAAGGTTAAACCCGGGAGGCTAAGGGTAACCATGACTGGGGTGCTAACCACTCTGGAGGGAGGGAAGAGGAAAGGTATGGTATGTATGGGTGTGGCACCAATGTGGCTAGGTACCAAAGGGGGTTGAGGCAACAACGGTGGTTGATTACTAGGGGTTCTCGTGTGGTGGGACAGAGTCAATAGGTCAGCCACTTCAGTAGTAGATGACGGTGGTGGGAGTGATGGAAAAGTGGAGGTCATCGGTGTGTCTGAGTAAACTCCGGGCCCCACAGAAGAAACCAAGGAGGTGGTGGCATCCGGAATAAGTTGTTCAACTATGGGGAGCATGGGCCCTATAGAAGAAACGGCGGTGTTGGGGTCACCCGAGATAGTTTGTTCAATCATGGGGAGAACATTTTCGAGTGTCGCGGCGGCCTTGGGATCGTAGTACGTGAGTTGGTCAACTTTGACCACGCGTCCCTCATGAGGGCACATCATGATGCGAAAAACGGTAGAAGCAACTGCCCGCATAGCATACATGTAGCTGCGGCCAAGTAAAAGGTTGTAGTCGAGCTGGGCATTGATAACCTCGATGTTTATCAGGACCCTTTTACCAGCCAGCTGGACGGGGACATTGGTTAATAAGCCTTGTGGTTGAGCTGAACGGCCGTCGTAGGCTCGCAACGCAGTGGAGGACGGTTGGAGAGGGGGGGATCCCATTTTCTGCCAGATGGAGATGGGCATGACACATGTAGAGGCACCTTCATCAATAATGCAGCGATGGATGACAAAATTCCGGATGGAGACAGTAACTTGGAATGATAAGTTGGAGGGCAGGCGGGGTTCGGATTGGTCCAAATCATATGCCATTAACTGTGAATCATGTGGATCGATAGCCCCAATGGCTGAGAGTAAAGTCTTACGCTGCGAAGGGAATTTATTAAGACTTCTAATGCAGACATGGCTGTGGGAGATTGGGCTAAGTCGTCTACGATGTTGTAGTTTGACGCAGCCCGCGCATTGGGGTTTTTATTGATACGGCGAAGTGGGAAACGGGGTACTTTGGGAGCTCCATCTAGTGGAGGTGGAGGTATACGTAACGGCTGATCGGTGGGATGAGCGTTAGTGGGGTTATTGGTGGGTGGTGCTTCCAGGGTGGAGCCATATTGGCTCCGCCGGGTCTGGAGGTTGACCTCATCGGAGGACATCATCAACAGATGGTGGGTACCTGAGTCAGGCGGGGGTTGATCAGGAGCGGCGTAAGTGATTTGTTGGATAGGCGCAGTAGCTTGAGGGGGAGCCAATGGTTCAGTGTTCACTAAGCCTTGGTTTGGTAAGGGGTTTTGTAGGACCAAAGGTGGCTGCTGAGGTTGTGGGGGATTGGGTGGTGCTTGAGGAGCCGCCTGTCCTTGGCGTAGCCTATCAGCAGCCAAAAGTTGTTGAACTCGCTCCATATGTGGACAAAAGTGTGTGTAGTGGCCATAGACCCCGCAAACAGAACAAGGGAAGTTGGTTCGCAAGTTGGGGTTTTTAGCCTGCTTGGGCGGGCGATCGGGGTTTTGGTTGGTAGGGGTCGCGTTATTATTAGCAGGGGGATTCGGGTGTTGACCAGCTTGCTTGGTCTGCTGGTTGTTCCCACGATTTCGGCCCCTGCCGCGGTTTTGTTGGCCCTGGTTGCGTTGGTTGTTCTGGTTTTGCGGCGGGTTTTCTTGGGCGTAAACCTGCCCTTGGGTAGTAGGTGGATTCTGAGTTTGAGCAGGTGCAGGAGCAGGCTGCGGTGGAAAATATGGAGGTGGGGGTTGCACTGGCACGGCTACTTGAGGGGGTTGTTGATAGTGCTGTGGAGCGGGTTGTGGGTTTGCCGCAGGGGCTGGCTGTGGCTGATAATAATGAGGTTGGGATTGTGGCGGCGCAAGAGCTGGTGCAACCTGCTGGTGGTAGTATGGCTGAGGTGCGACCGGGGGGGAGTAAGCGGAAGTCATATTTCCGAAACACTGAGGTGGACATGAGGGTCCATGGGTATGGTGTTGATGGGGCATGTGAGCATATGAGTTGGTTGCTCCGGACTGTGATGTAGCCCGCGAAAGTTCAGGTCCAGGAGTAGGAAGGGCTATGGAAAAGGGGTGAAGCTGCGAAGAGAGGCGGCCAATGATGCCATCGGCAGCGTGGGATGCCCCCGACGCATTGTGATGTGGGGGATCGCCTCGAGGGGCGTCCGGTATGATGGTGTAAAGATAACCCGACTGGGCGTAAATGAGATCAAACTGCTGGGCCTTAAGGATAGCCTCTTCTTCAGTCTGGGGTCGTTCGGCTGCCACATCCTTAGCAATGAGCGGAAGGAGGGACTTGAGGAACCAATCTAGGAAGATCCGATCATCTAGCTTGATTTTGCATAGGCTACGGCATCGCCGCCATTCATGGATGTGGTCGGTGATGTGGGTAGCCATGTTCTGTCTGCATGATAGAAGGATCTCGATGTCTGCGTCGTAGCGAACAGGTAACTGGAAGAACTGGAGGAAGGTCGAGGCCAGGGATGTAAAGGTGGTGTGGGTTCCGTGGGGTGGCTCGATATACCATTTGGCAGCTGAGCCAGTGAAATTGCGCTGTAATAAACGGAGGCAAATGGAGTCATCTACTATGGAATTGGAGGAACAACATAGATGGAAAGACATGATATGGTTCTGTGGGTCCTCACCTGCCTTACCCTCAAACTTAGGGATGTCAGAGGGGAGTTCGGTAGGCATGTGGGGCCACACAGGGTTGTGCCGGATGGGGTCGTTGGTTAACCTGGCTAGGTCAGGTAGGTTGAGTCTAGCCATGTATGGCAAGCTGGATGAAGGGTGTGACACGGTAGTGGGTTGGACCACGTTGGGGCCCATGCCCCCAGGTGGAGGGGTGATGTGAGGGATGTTTCCCCCAAGCGGGGGAACTACGGTGGTAGGAGTTACTAATGGAGTAGGTATAGGTATTCCTGCCGTGGGAATAGGTACGGTGAGGGGAATGGTAGACGGGCCTCCTGTGGAGGGCATACCCATGATAGGTGTAGTAACTGGTATAGTGGCGGATGTACCACTGGTGGTCCCTATAATGAAGGGATTGGGATTCACGCCAGCCATGGGGCTAGTGGGGGTAGTGTAAAGAGTGTTCTCGGAATTGGGTGACGGAGTCCTATGCCGCTGACGAGTGGAGTCGAGTGACAAGGCTCGAGATCTATGGTGATGACGGGTGGTGTCAAGTGAACCGTGCTGTGGGGGCTCGCCTCTGAGGCGACGAGAATGTCTCGGAGATTCAATGGTGATAAGTGGTTTTCAAATATGTGGGTTGTGGTGTCGAAAAAACAACTCAAAAACCCTAATGCAACCGTGTGTGCAGAAGGAGAGCTCGAAAAATAAGGCACTCAGGCCAAAAAACAACTCAAAAACCCTAATGCAACCGTGTGTGCAGAAGGAGAGCTCGAAAAATAAGGCACTCAGGCCAAAAAACAACTCAAAACACCTAGTGTAACTGCATGCTACAAAAGGCGGAGTGTCAACAAAGTGGTCAGAATACCAATAAGCAGTCGGTTTCCTAAAAAAGAAAAAATCGGTGGACTCACTAGACCCAGAGGAGGTAAGGGAGCATGCAAACACCTAACTAATGGTATTATGACTCAACTAAGTATATCCTCTGCAAGGTGATGAAATCCAAGTCAGACAATATAAATAGGAAAGTCAAATGGCTAAAGTATCCCCCTACCGGGAGGGACACCGGGTACGCAAACCTAGAAGGATGGCAACTAAGATACCCCGTTCATGACACGTCCAGAAAGGTGAATCTGCCGCTTGGTCCTTTAACCGCAATATTCCCTATACAGGGATATTCTGAGAACTGCGAAAGGTAGCCCTTCAGTTACTGAATGGATTTCAGTATTCCACTCAGACTTCCGGAACCAATCTCACGACTTCAACCCTCCTAAGGGAGAGGCCCTCTGATAAACCGGTGGTGACCGTTTAAAAAAATACTAAGGGATTTTGGTTCCCTAATGGACAACAACTATGTCTCATGTGTAAATAACCGAGGGGTGTTATTGGAAGCCTATCCCCCCGATCCTACCNGTCCCCCCGATCCTACCTAACTACAAAATTCTTTTGTGTTCCTCAAATGAGGTTATAGTGTTGGTTGAGTTAAGTAGATTTTAGGTCTCACTTGAATTAGGGGATAGATTGTGTGCATGTGAGGTTGTGAATCCAAAATAGTTACTCAATAATAATAATAATGTATGAAAAACTTTGACAAAACTTTTACTATGCGAAAAACTTTTTTTTTTTTTTTTGAAATAAAGAATGCTAAAAATTTTCTAAACAATTATGTAAACAAGGGACAGAAATGGTTGCAGGGCTGCAAGTGGTACAGGTGGCTGTGCAAGTGCAGGAAAAAGGGAGGCAAAGTGGCTGGGTTTCGGTGCAGAAACAAAGGAAAAAAACAGTTCGCGGACCGCGGGTATGGGGCGGACTGGTGCGGTCGGACCGCGGGTTTGAAGGCAACAGTCGCACGCAGATCGCGGGTTTAAAGGAAACAGGCGTGGTCTAGGTCACGGGTTTCTGGTTGACAGCGGCGGTCGGAGCGCGCCTGTGTAATGAACAGGCGCGGTCGGATCGGGACTGTGGGCTGAAAAAACGCGGTCGGGGCGCAACTGGGAAAGTTCAAAAACGCGTCCAGGACACAGGAAAATGGCCGACAGCAGCGGGCGGGTCGCAGGTTAGGTCCTGGAATACGTGGTCGGGCCGCGAGTGCGGAAGAAAAAAGTGCGGTTTTTGGCAGCCGAAAACAACAGCCGAAAGTACAGTACGGAAAAATAAAGTTAAAAAATCCAGTGGAGTCGCCAAAACTGTAGCTAGGGTTTTCACCCTAGCTTGTGCTGATGGGCACCTACTAAGGAATCTGGAATCCTTAGTAGCAGTTCAATGATGTATATGAATTAAACAAAGATAAACTGAAACAAAGATTAATCTAAATATGTTTTCGAAGCTAAAGCAATAAAAAGTAAATAACATGAAACAGAAACAGTAGGGAAATGAATGATGATTTTTATTGATATTACCTCCAATGAGGAGGTTGGTGGAGTCCGTTGCGCTGGTCCGATGTCGGTGGCTTCGAGCTCCAAGCTGCTTCTTTTCCTTCTCCGGTGGTGGAAATGGGCCAAAAAGAGTTCTCAATGGTGAAAGTAGCTTGATGGTAAGCTAGGGTTTCGAGAATAATTTCGGCAGAGGCAGGATTCTTATGATAATGGATGTGAAATGAGGGGTCTCCACCACTTATTTATAGTTTTTTAGTGGTGGAGTGCTAGCCCATGGTTTTGGAAACCATATGGTTTAGGGCAGCTTGTTTAGGGTTTTTTCCTCCTTTTCCTCATTATTTTATATTTTTTCTTCCCTTTTGGGGATTTTTGCTATTTTTAGAGGAATTTTGGATATTTTTGGAGGAAAAAAGGGGTTTTTTGGCCTTTTGGAGGCATTTTAGGCCTTTTGGAGGCTTTTTAAATGGTTTTATGGCCTTTTGGAGGTGTTTTAGGCCTTTTGGAGGCTTTTTAGTGGGATTTTCAGGGAAATATGGTAGGCAAATGGACAAATGAGCCATGTAGTGGGGTAGATGAGGTAGTTAACCATTTTTGGGTGTTAACACTTGTACCTCCTACTCTTCAACCTTTTGGTTGCTTTATTTTCGAGTATGGATGATTGAATCTTTTAGAATCATATTGGATGTCTTGAGGATGAAACTGATTCTCCTTTGAGGGTATTGATATTAGTACACTTCCCCGAGCACTTCCTTGGATATACTAAACTGGTCTCTTTATGTTTCCTCCTTATACATGTATGGATGATATATCTTGTAAAATTTGGTTGATTTTTTTCCTTAGAGTTCACAAAATGATCTCTCTTTCTTCATGGGTTGATGCATTGTACCTGCTCATGTGTCTTCAATCTTTATCTTCCTAGGTCGCAAGCCTTTGTTTACAGCTATCCATAAGCTCTGCTATCATCATGTCTTGTTGGTTGTAAAATTCTAGGTTTCTAGACCTTGTACTATAATTCTCCCATCGTTTGATCCACTTAGGGAGGCACACCAGACGTAGGATATTTTTTTTCTGTCTACAACCCCGTCAACTACTTCTATGTAGTAAGACTACTATATCTCGACCATTTTTCTACACAGAAATTACCATACAAAAACCACCTTATCTGCATCCTTCGACATCAGGTTTGAACTAGTTGACCTGACACTTTAACCAAAAGATGCTTAATACATTTCACTACCTTCTCCACTGTTGCTTCGAAATAGATTCAACATCATCATCTTTAAGTTGTTGGTTGTCCTCTTCTTCTTTTTCGGTCACCTATATATCCTTAATTCCACCTGAGGTTGCTAGGTAGCTTCTCAAGGGACTTACCATCCTTCAAAGATGTATTTAGTACCTAAAAATTAGGAGCAATGTTAAGGACAAAAGGATCGTACCATCCATTTGGATGTTCCCCTTATACAGTGATGACAAAACCATACATTAAACTATGTACCTTGAGAGAGAGAAAAGTATTTGGTCTTGTTGTTCATAATTGGATGTTTGTCCACATTTATGGTTCTCTTTGAACTTGTGGTTGTTGACTAATGTTCCTATTCTTACTTGGTCCTATGGTTATCTCATCGTGTTATCAGCCTGTTATCTCATTAGGATCTCTTCTATCATCGGTTTCTCCAGCACGAGTTATCTCCTTTGTGATCTGATTTTCTCCTCTTTCCTGTGGATTTGTCTCTCATTTTTTCCTCTGCGATTTTGTTGGAGACATCTACCATCATACACACTCTTTCGGTCAAATTGGCCTAGTTAAACCACTATCCTAAGTTTAATTGACATCAGTGGAGCATTAATTGTCATCATCCCAGTCATACCCACGCCTACCTACAGTCAAGGAGGCTAACTTAGCCTTCCCTACAGTCAAGAAGGCTAACTGGAGCACTCCAGGGGTGATCTGTGTGACAATAATGCACCTAATTGTTAACTGGTGGTTACTTTCAGTTCAACCAATCAGTTACAGTCAATTAAGGCACCTCCATTCATTAAATATATTATTTAATGATTATTTTATTATTATTTAATGAACTGGAGTGAACAAGGTGCCTTCACCAACTTCTGATGGTCAGTTCAGCTTTAGTTAACATCATCAGGGTTTATTGGAGTCATACAGTACTAGCACTTGATGGTTGGTTGTTATGACATGTGTTTGATCTCCTTCAATTGAGATTAAGTCATTTATTGCACTCCAACTTCAGTTAGGGATTGGTGAGTCAATTAAGGTTTTTGTCAAGTGGTTAACTGAGTGGTATTGCATGGCAACGAGTCAGTTAAGCTAGACTCATGCATGGGAATTCGAATTGTCCCTTAGTTATTCGAATTATTCATTGAGTTAAGCTATGGTTCATGCATGGGAATTGTAACCCTTTATTGTTTATAAAAGATACAGAGAGGAAACCTATTTTGGTTCAAATTATTGCTAATTCATGTGTATTTGTCAATTATTCTTTGATGATTTTGATTCCTAGTTCCTAGATCATGTGCAAGAATTAATATGGTATCAGAGCATACGGAGGCATGAAGATAAATATCTTAAGAACAAGCCATGAAATGTGAGCAATAGCTCAATTTCTTTATTTTTCCCTTTATGTTTTGATTTTCAGGTTTCTACAGGTGAAGCATTCGCTATAAGCAAATCCAGATGGCCTCCTCAGCGGCCTCCTCAGTACCTATGCTGACTCCATACAATTTCCACACATGGAAACTTAGAATGGAACATTAGCTAAAAGGAAAAGGACTCCATAGAGTCACCATGGACACTGAACCGGAGCCTGGATCCGCCATAGAAAAATCAAGATTCTTCAACAAAAAGGATGAAGCCTTCAGTTTCTTATGCCTCTCTATTTCCGATGATCTTCTCTTCCATCTTACAGATCTGAATACACCAAAAGAAATATAGGACAAATTGTAATCACTGTATAGAAAGCATGATGACATGAGATTTTATCAACTCGAAAATGAACTCGTGTCTCTCCAACCTTCCAATTTCGATACTCTGAATGATTTCTTTACAAAGTTCAAGAATATAGTTTTTCTCTTAAAGCAATGCAAAGTGGAGAAGGAAGATGATCAGCTCATCCTACACATCCTCTCCAAACTCGGGGCTGATTATTCATTTTTTGTTTCTACATTCCGTGCAGGGAATCTCACAACTCCCAAATGGAAGATGCCTACACTCGATGCCTTCATTGAGTCCCTAACTAGTGAACATGACAAGCTTGTCCAGATGGGGATCATCCGATCTTCTCATGACCAAGCCCTCCATGTCACGGGGCCCAAAGATGTGAAGGGTAAAGGAAAGCAACAGAAAATCAGAAAACTAAATTTGATACTCCAAAGCCTAGACTTGAAAATCAGCAGCATGATGAATCTTCCAGCTCAAGGAAGAACAAAGGAAAAGGGCACAGTGGGAAAGAAAGTGTCGGGTGTTCTTACTGCGGGAAGGGTTTTCACCCTGAACATGTCTGCATGAAGAAAAATCTTGATGAAGCAACCTCTCTCCTTGAGAGGAATCACATCAATCTTCTGGAGAGCTTTCGGAGGAGAGATCAACAAGACCGGGAACCACAACATGAGAAAGGTCATGCCCTCATGGCAAGCACTTCGAAGTCCAAATCACTGCTGATTGATAGTGGAGCTTCGAATCACATGATGGCTGAAAAAGAATCTTTTTCATCCTTGGAGACCAGCAAATCGATCCCCATCCACTTGGGAGATGACTCCACCATCATTTCCAAAGGACAAGGTACTGTAAATCTAGAAAATGGTTCTTTTTCTAATGTTTTGTATGTACCATCTCTAGCAGCAAATCTTCTTAGTGTCTATCAAATGACACATACAGGAATGCCTAAGAGGGTCTCTTTCAGCCCAAATGATGTTGAGATAACAGAAATTTCATCCGAGAAACTCATTGCAAAAGGCCATGCAAATCATCATGCAAAAGCCTATGAGTTCTCTCACTTTGTTGCGGATGAAAAGCCCACCGCTTTGCTAACTCATGGAAATGAGGTTAGTAGGCTGTGGCATGAAAGTTTTGGCCATCTTAATTTCAAATATTTGCAGCAATTACAGAAAAATTCCATGGTTGAAGGCCTCCCAGTCATCAAGGCAACCACGGGAGTCTGCAAGGGCTGTGTGATTGGAAAGCACCCTGAGCACAAGTTCGATCGGGGAAAGGCAAACCGAGCTACAAGCATATTGGGGCTAATACATTCTGATATCAGTGGTCCAATTCCTGTCACATCCATGAATGGATCAATTTACCTCCTTACCTTTATTGATGATTTTTCTAGGTATACATGGGTTTTCTTTCTCAAAAAGAAATCAGAGGTATGTGAAACATTTTCTGAATTGAAGGCTTTGATCGAAAATGCCTCTGGGATTAAGATCAAGATATTGAGATATGATAATGGAGGGGAGTATGTAAGTAATGAGTTTATTTCCATATGCTCCCAAAGTGGTATTCAGGTCCAACATTCAATTCCCTACACTCCCCAGCAGAACGATGTAGCGGAAAGGAAGAACCGGTCTCTCAAAGAGATGACCACCTGCATGTTGGAGTCAAAGAAGCTTGCTGCAAATTTATGGGCTGAAGCCATGCATGTTGAAGCATACATTCAGAATAGGGTGCCACATTCATCAGTGAAAGGTAAGACTCCTTTCAAAGCATACTTTGGACACAAGCCAGATGTGTCTAACCTACGGGTGTTTGGGTCCACTGCATGGGCCCGGATTCCGCTTGATAAAAGAAGGGCTTTGCAACCGCAGAGCATAGAATGTCTGTTTATTGGATATCCTAATGAATCTAAAGAATTCAAGCTGCTATATATCAAGACCAAACAGATCATCATCGAGAGAAGTGTCAAGTTCGATGAGCCTCTTCAGGAGGTGGAACTAGTGGAGGAGAAAACTGCTGAAATTCCTTCCTATTCCACTGAATATTTGGACAATGAAATTGGGGATGATGACCCTGATTTGGATCCTATGATTTATGATATCAGTGTGCCACAAAAATCAGATACTGAATCAGAACCTGAAGTGCAAAATCATCTTCCTACATGGGCCCGACAGACACTCTCCTCCGCAGGAGACAACATTGGAAATCCGGATGATCCAAGGAGAACCAGGTTTGATTTCCCAAGAGCAGGTATTGCACTTTATTGTTCTGATATTTTGCTATATGAAACTTGCTATTTGATGATTATTTCAGATCCAAAATCCTACTACCATGCTCGGAAGGATCCGAGATGGCAAGTTGCCATGGATGAAGAGATGAATTCTCTTCAGAAAAACACTACTTGGGAGCTAGTTTCTCTTCCTCCGGGAAGGAAATTGGTTCAATGCAAGTGGGTGTTTTGGAAAAATGTTGCTTCTGATGGAAGCACCTACAAATATAAGGCAATGCTGGTAGTAAAATTTTTCTCTCAGGTCCAAGGAGTGGACTACCATGAGACCTTTGCACCGGTTGCAAAAATAGACTCCATCCGCCTTGTTTTTGGCTATTTCTGCATCCAAGCACTGGGAGGTGCATCACATGGATGTTAAGTCAGCCTTTATGCATGGAGATATTCATGAGGAGATATACATCAAGCAGACTAAGGGCTACATCACTGATCCATCTTTGGTTTGCAAGCTAAAGAAGTCATTATATGGGTTAAAACAAGCCCCAAGAGAGTGGTATTCCAAGATGGATGCCTTCCTTCTCTCGCAAAACTTTCAGAGATGTAGATCAGATCCAAATGTGTATTTACAGAAGCATGATTGTCATCTTATTATTATTGTTTTATATGTTGATGACTTACTGATCACAGGTAGCACAATTTCCTCCATTTCAGCCATCAAAATTGCTCTCCACAATGCCTTTGAAATGAGTGATTTGGGGCTTCTAAAACAATTTTTGGGGCTCGAAATCGAGCAAAATTCTGATGGGATTATGGTCACTCAGTAAAAATACATTTCAAACCTGTTATTCAAGTTTAACATGGCTGAATGTAGGCCTGTACCATTCCCTTTCCTTTCAGGAATCAGCCTTGAAGAAGGAAAAAGCACACCTCCCATGGACTGCACTATCTATCGACAGCTAATTGGTAGCTTGTTGTACTTGACACATTATAGGACTGATATTTGTTATTCCATGAATGCTGTATCAAGATACATGCAGCATCCTCATGATATTCATTGGAAGGCAGCCAAGCGTATCCTCCAGTACATTCAGGGAACTAGGACCTACGACATTCACTATGCTGCAGATTCTGAGCTAGAGCTAGTTGTATACACAGATTCCGATTGGGTGGGTGATTCTATTGATCATAATTCAAATTATGGATATGTATTCATGTTTGGTGGTGGCCCTATTTTCTGGTCAAGCAAAAAGCAGGATGCCATAGCACTATCTTCAGCAGAGGCCGAGTATCGAGGAGCAGTGAATGCTTGCATCCAAGCAGTTTGGTTGCAAGGCATTCTTTCAGAGTTTGATCTTGGTAGTACTTTGTCCACTGTTATCTTCTATGACAACTAGAGTGCTATTAAGATATCCACGGATCCAGTTACCAGGCATAGGACCAAACATGTAGAGATTCACATGCACTACATTAGGGAGCTAGTGCATGACAGGACCATCATTCTGCAATACTACCCGACTGATGAGCAGATTGCAGACATCTTCACCAAGAGCTTTTCAGAAAAGAAGTTCACTTACCTCCGTTCATTGTTGGGGGTGAGTTCATCAGGGTGATCCAGACTACTTTCAATGTTCAGCTTGAGGGGGGGTTTTGTTCCCACTGGGTTTTCCCTCTTTTCCTCACTTAGTTTGTTTTGAGCATTGTTTCAGTTGCTTTATTGTACAGGGTGACCTATGGCCTTAGTTTCCAGGGCCCTAGCATTTTATCCATCTATGTTTTCTAACTCTTCCTGAGTATAGCTTAAGGGGGGGTGTTGGAGACATCTACCATCACACACACTCTTTCGGTCAAATTGGCCTAGTTAAACCACTGTCCTAAGTTTAATTGACATCAGTGGAGCATTAATTGTCATCATCCTAGTCATACCCACGCCTACCTACAGTCAAGGAGGCTAACTTAGCCTTCCCTACAGTCAAGGAGGCTAACTGGAGCACTCCAGGGGTGATCTGTGTGACNCTAAATCATGTGCAAGAATTAATAGATTTCACTGCATGATTTTACCTCTGCATCTTGTTCATTTCATAGGATGTGTTTTAACTCTGTCATTTTTTCATTCACAATCTACCATTTCTTCATTCATGCTCTAAGTTTTAACTCTGTGATTTATTCTTTCTTCAAGTGCTGAGCTTCATCTCTGCATTTTCCTTATTTACTTCTCATATTGTAAAGAGAGTCTCTATAATGTCCCCATTCAAATAATTGGATATAAGGAAAATTCCATCAATCCTACTAGTTCCCTTGTTCATGGGAGTTGGAGAAGGCCAACAGTCTCCTACTCGAATTTGGGAGAAGAGGGAAGGTGAAGAAAGAGGCCACATGGCATAGCATGAGCATCCACACCAATTCGAATTGGCTTTGGTTTATGGATGGATTTGTAACCTTAGAATACCATTAATTTTTATAAAATTTAGGGATTAGCCATGTTAAGGCCCTTTTTATCATTTGTCAAAATTTTTATTGTCAAGAGAGAGAGCTAGTGGATGACTAGTTCACGCCTTAGCCAATTTCAAGCGTGAAAGATTCTCATCCTAGTTGGTGTTTGGAAAGGACACTTGGGTATTTCAAGGATATTAAATGGATTCATATGTTATATATGCAAGCTATATCATCTCTTGTACATATAAATTTCAGCATGTTCGTCCTTTCATCTCAAGTTTTCTCACCATATTTCAACTCTATGGAGTGAGGCGCACTTGGTGAGATATTCATCTCTTTGAGGGATCTTCTCTTGCTCCATTATTTTGTATTCTGATTTAAATGATATTATATTTATGTTCATAAATCTATCAGGTCTAAAGGATAAGAAATATCATTTATTATTGCTCAATAATGAAGAAACAATGCCATTTCCCCACTACCTTGTTGTAAACTCTTGTAATCTTGATGGATTCGAATGGATGTATAAAATATTTATTATTTATTATTTAATGTAATTTAATTAAATTATATGATAAGTTTCATGTTCAGTAACTGATAATTTGTGTCAATTGGGTCGAATTTCATAGCAATTAAAGCAAACTACACGCCATTTCTCCAAGGGTCCAAAACTAGTTTTTTTTTATATCTGATTGAAAGAAGTGATAAAAGCCATGGGAGATCGATTGGTTATACATATAAGTCTTTGATAATGTATTATACACATCCAATTCTTTATTTTAATAATTTGAGTGTATTTATTCACATTTGGGAAGCCATTTCTACCACTTACCCCGGGGGGATTTGAGCCCAAAATTGCTAGTAAACTCATCTATCTTGTTCATAATTTAGTATGGACATGAAAAAGTGATTGGAGGTCCATAATACATCTTTGAAAATAATAATTACATTATTATATGATTAATACACCTTATATAAATATTTGGGATCAATTGGGATGATTTGGAAACCAAGACACTAAAACTAGTCAAGAGCCAAAATTGTGAAAAAATTGGAAAATTGGGCATTTTGGTAAAATTTTTAAAAAGGGGCATTAAAATTGGTATCATAGAATGGTATTGGAACCTAATGGTTTTAAAAAGGATTTAAAAAAATAAACCACCACCCTTATAATCTGAATTGGAAGGTGCTCGTCTTGTAGAAGAAGAACTAGAAGAAAAAAAGGCACCTTCGACCAAAGCTATGGTTCACGAGGGAGAAGACTACACTAAGGAGAAAATGGATTTTCTAAAACTTATAAAACCCCGGTTTAAATAAATATATAAATACATGACCCAACAAATAGAAAAAGGATTCGAATTGATGGCCAGTCAAATCGAAAGCAAAGGGATAATAGGAGATAGTGGTAGCTCACAATCAGCAGAAAAGAAGACAACGGGTGAGCATATTTTCTAAAAAACAAGACCTCATAATAGACCCCATGAATTTCAAAGCACACCAAGGCCTATTGCACCTAAATTTATTATTCCCAAATAAGAGACTAAAATTCAATTTGAAATTGATACATTAACAAAAGAATGGGCTAAATTGGATGAAGAGTGTAGGAGAAGTATAACATTTTTGCAGTACTTCACCATGGAAAGCAAACTCAAAAAGAAGGAGGAAAATAAGTGTATACACCAAAATAAAGAATCAAATAGTGCCATAGGTAAAGTGCCACTTCCTACTTTTGATGGTCCATCTCAAAGTTCTGCTAACACTTGGGTGCAAAAATTGGATGTGTATTTTCAGCTGAATCCAATGGTGGAAGAAGATGGTTTAAAAATGGCTATTTTGTACTTGGATGGAGATGCCAATTAATGGTGGCTCCATGTCCTGAAAACATTGGGTCATGATCAGGTTAAAAAATATGGATAATTTTTTGACAGGGTATTAGAAAGGTTTGAGCTAAAAGATCCAGAATTGTCTTTCAAATAACTATCACTATTGAAGCAGGTAGGGACTCCTATTGAGTATATGTTGGAATTACAAATATTATCAGTTAAGGTGTCCAATGTATATATGGGAGTGTTAGTATTTATGTTCACTGAATTTTTTTAAGATCCCTTAAAAAAATTTCTCAAAGTTCACAAGCCTACTATCTTAAATGATGCAATGAGTTTGACTAGAGATCTTCAAAATGTGCTTCCTAAAACAAGATTTCCTCCCAATCCTAACTTCAGATTTGAAAGAAAGACTTTGAAAAAGGATGCACCTGATAAGAAGTTTTTTCAAAGAGATACATCTGAAAATAATAAGAAAGAAGGAAAAAATAGGGATGAACTTCGAACGAAAAGATTGTGCTTCACATGCTTCCGACCATGGACACCGGGCAATAAATGTGCTAAAGGAAAAGCTCAATACATAGAAGTATTTTATTATAATGATGATTATGAATGGGTTATGGATGAAGGGGGGAAAATTTTAGATCAAGAGGAGGAAAATGATACAGAATATAAAGAAGTCAAACAAGAAGAAAATCAGCCTTCATCGGACAAAGAAAGAATAGCAGTACTTTCAGTAGTGCCTCGCTATCACATTGATCGATGTAAGGGTGTGGTATTGGGACAAAGAGCTTCAGTTTTGGTAGATGGAGGAGATACACATAATTTCATTTATGTATAGATGGTATAGAAAATAAATATACAAACTGAACCATTCAATGGCTTCATAGTTGTCATTCTAGATCACAACACAATGCAATGCAACACATGGGTTCCAAAGCTGTAAGTCACCATAGGTAAATATAGTTTTGTTGATAGTTTTTATGTGGTTGATGTTGATGATACTAATGTAGTATTGGGAGTGAAATGTATGTATTCTATATAATATAATTTAGTAAATTATCAAATTCCTAAAATTAAATTTCAAGATTCAACATGTGTACTAAGGGTTGTGAGAGGGCAGCACACTTACCCAAAATAGGTAGTAAATTGTAATAGTATGAGATCTATATTGAGGCATGGTGATATAGAATGGGCTTCTGAATGTTATATCACCTCTCCCAAGTAAAAAATAAGATTTGTTAAAAACCCAAAGGAGATAGAGACACTTTTGCACAAATAAGAAAAAGGGTGAGTGCAAGCTAATGCGGGTCACTTTTGGCGCATTAGATGCCATAGAAATTGAAAAATCAGGCATCCCTCAACTTACTTTTATTTTTTGAGATACTTAAATAAAATATATTAATTTGAGTAAGAAATATGAAATGTAGGAAATTAAATCACGTTCAAGATTCAGAGCTTAAGTACAAATTTTTTCAAGAAGGACATGAGCACGCCATCCAGGGATCTTCAAGATCTTCAAAACCTATAGGAAACTAAGGAAAAGGTTCTATTGGAATGGGCCTAAGGAATATTTTCATAAGTATGTGAATGAATTTAATGTATGTCAGCAAAACAAATCATAACTCACATACCCAGTTGGTTTATTACAACCATTTCCCATTCTAGAGCAAAAATGGGACAGTATATTGATGGATTTCATCACTGGTTTGCCCAAATATTTGGGCAAGGATTGCATATATGTGGTAGTGGATAAATTGACTAAGTTTTCTGATTGATTTTATTTTACATTCTATTTTAGTGCTGGACAAGTGGCTGACCTTTTTTTCAAATAAATCTTCTGATTACATGGGCTCCCCAAGAGCATTGTGAGTGATTAAGAGATGGTAGATTCATGAGTGCTTTTTGGCAAGAAATTTTCAGATTGGTGGGAAATTATTTTACTCCAAGTACAATATACAATACCAAACCTAATGGAAAAATAGTGAGGGTGAATAAATGGTTGGAAGGGTACCTCCGAAACTATGTGCAAGAACATAAAAAAGCTTTGGCAAAATGTCTACACTTGGGTGAGTTTTGCTACAACACCACCTTTCACATGTCAATAGGGATGTTTCCTTTTAAATAATTATGGTTATGATGCACTTACATTTTCTGATATTATATTTGATGATAGTAGAGTTCCAAAATCTAAATATTGGGTGGAAAAAAGCCAATAAATTTTAAAACTTTTAAAAGACAATTTGCAGGTTTCCCAAAATAAGAAAAAACAATACGTAGATAAACATATAGAGGAAATGACCTTTAAGGTTGATTATTTATTATATTTGAGGTTGCATACATACAAACAAACATCTCTAAAAATTAATGGAGAAGAAAATCTAAAGCCAAGATACTATGGTCCCTACAAGGTAATCCGGAAGATTGGATAAGTAGCATATGAGTTGGAACTTTCAGAAGGGAGTAAAATTCATAATGTATTTCATGTTTCTTGTCTCAAGAAAGATATTGGTCAGAAAATTTTCATTTAAGATACACTCCCTGCTTTGGATGATGAAGGAAATCTAGCACTTATTCTGGAAAAGGTTTTGAAGAAAAGGGAGAGAAGATTGACGAGAAGAACAATCAAAGAATACTTGGTGCAATGGAAGGATATACCAAGTGAAGATGCCACATGGGAAGAGGAGAATATTTTGCAGAATACAAATCTGAAATTTCTTGAGGACAAGGAATATTGGGTGGGGAGGACTGTAATGTCCCCATTCAAATAATTGCATAGTAGGAAAATTTCATCAATCATACTAGTTCCCTAGGTTGGGTGGAAACATTGGGAAGTTAATGAGGGAGATAATAAATGGTGTTTAGACATTAGAAGAAATAAATATTTATCTAATGGATTTAATTAAATTAATGCAATTGAAAAATTAAATGTATATGGAGAATCGAGACACATGGAGACTATGGGGCCCAATCAAGCTAGAATTCATATGTTAAACGGCATCCTCCTCTTGCAATCTCGAATCTATGGGAAGGATAATGTTTTTGGATGGATTACAAGGTCAATATGATTTTCCATATACTTTATAGGTAGAATTTGGGATGAACTGTAACTTACATGAAGAGTGTAAGAGCCAAATGGGATTTTCATGGAGAGTTGGCTAGATTCCCCTTACATTTATGACATCTATGACAACAATGATGGAGATTCTATGACAGTTATGAAACAAATCAGATATGAAGGATGAAATATGACATACCAGAAATTTCAGACCTAAATAGAGCATCTTAAAGGGCATTCATGGGAGTTGGATAAGTCCAATACGCTCCTACTCGAATTTGGGAGAAGAGGGAAGGTGAATAGAGAGGCCACATGGCATAGCATGAGCAGGAAAAAAAATTCAACTTGGATTTTATTTATGGATGGATTTGGAAACTTAGAAGACCTATAAGGTTCATAAAATTCATGGAGGATCAGCCATGAAAATGACCTTTCGATCATTTGTGAAAATTGTTATTGTGAAGAGAGAGAGCTAGTGGATGACTAGTTCATCCCTTAGCCAATTTTAAGGGTGAAAGATTCCAATCCTAGTTGGTATTTGGAGAGGCCACTGATGTATTTCAAGGAGATTCAATGGATTCATAATTTATAGGTGCAAGCTATAGAATATCATGGAAATATCAATTTCAACTTGTTCTTCCTTTCATCTCAAGTTTTCTCACCATGTTTCAGCTCTATGGAGTGAGGCGCACTTGGTGAGATATTCATCTCCTTTAGGGAGATTCTCTTGATCCATTATTTTGTATCCTAATTTAAATTATATTATATTTAATTTCATAAATCTCTGAGTTGGAAAGGCCAAGAAATATCATGTATTATTGCTCAATAATGAAGAAACAATTCCATATCCTTACTACCTTGTTGTAAACTCTTGTAATCTTGATGGATTTGAATGGATATATAAAATATTGATGATTTATGAATTAATGGAATTTAATTAAAGGATATTATGAGTTTCATGTTCATAAAATGAGAATTTGTGGCCATTGGGTCTAATTTCATAGCAATTGGAGAAAACTACACCTCATTTCCCGAAGGGTCCAATACTAGTTTTTTATATCTAATTGAACGAAGGGATAAAATCCATGGGAGGTCGATTGGTTATGCATATGAGTCTTTGGTAATGTATTATACACATCCCCTACTTCAATTTAATAATTTGAGTGGATTTCTCCACATTTGGGCATCCATTTCTACTACTTACCCAAGGGGGGATTTGAGCCCCAATTTGCGAGTAAAATCATCTATCTTGTTCAGAATTTAGTATAGACTTGCAGAAGTGATTGAAGGGCCATAATACATCCCTAAAAATAATAATTAATTTATTATATCATTCATACACATTCTATTAATATTTTGGAGCAATTGGGCTGATTTGGAGACCAAGACACTAAAACTAGTCAAGAGCCAAAATTGTGAAAAAAAATTGGAAAATTGGGAATTTTGGTAAAACTTTAAAAAATGGACATTACAGTCTCTATGTATTTCTCAGCCACTTACCTCATGATTTTTTTCAACATGATTCTCGACGTTTTTCTCAATCGCTTACCTCACGATTTTCTCAACGTTAGTTCTTATGGGTTTTTCCTGTGTGTTGGCTTCTATCCCCTGAGTGACCATGAGTTTATTCTTCAACTATGGACTATGAGTTACTCAACGTGACTATCAGACGATATCAGTATGACTTGTTGGGCCCATAAATGGTCCCTTTTTTACCATCCTTATTCACCTCTTTTTTCCTTATCCCACCCTATTGTGCATGCGAAATAGATGTTTTTCCCTCACTCTGCTCCTCAAGTCACAAAGGTATGATTAATTATTGTCTTATTTTATTCATACTTAGGATTTTGGTAATTAAGGATATATATATTGAAAATATGCTAATATATGATTGTTTATAAAGGTATTTCGAGATATAGAGAATGCATGTATAATGGGTAGAACATGCTAAGAAAAAGATGGACATTCATTTCTTAAGTTGTTCACCATCCATCTTACCATTGCCCAAAGAGTGCAATCTTAGCATATTATTCCAGGAAAAATTGTACAAGGGTAGCTACAATAGAATGCGACAGATTTGGAAGGAAACAGTGTGCCACTGCTCATGTAAAGTTGTGATCTGCGGATATCTATATTTCTGGGTCAATTAACAGTCTCCCTAGATTTCCTACTCGCATCCTGCCATGGCTATAGCAGTTGTTGTAATTAAGGCCACCTGAAAATCAGAGATCTTCATGGCTTCCCAATAATAGGGATAGGATGTTATGATCAACATTGTATAAATATGGGGAACTGTTCTGAGCTAGTTGAACCCTTAACCAAATTATTGTATTAGTTGCGACTGAGGTTGTGTGTTTGATATGCATTTTTAATACAAGGATTTACTTCAGATCTTAGTGTTTTAATGTGCGTTACTTCCAGCATCTCTGTGTGAAGGATAGGCTCGCCTTCCCACAGGGATTGCTAAGTTAAATTAGGAATTTTAATTACTCTGTTGTGTGATGTTGTGTTAATTCCATTTTCTCATAGTAAGTTGCAGCAGTTGTGTATTTATAATGTGTTACTAGTTTCATCTCTTGGAAAGCTATAGTGGTATGGTGTGACAGTTGATTGTATAGGTAATTGTTCCTTATGCAACTGCATGGTAGCTGTAACAGCCCCACTCATCCCTAGATCTTTTAATTTATATTTCCATATATCCTTGCAGTTTGTTTCTTTGCTTTTATGCTTGCATAATTTCATTCCTGTACTTTGAATTCATTGAATAGTTGAACTCAATTCATGTACTCTAAATTTCTAAAATAACTAAACTCAATTCATGTCTTTTGGATTTCTAGAATAATTAGATCAAGATAGTTGGGTAAATCTTTAGATTGTGTGGTAAACAGTATTTCATTTTCTGCAAAAGTAATCTAGATGTGATTCCATGAATCTTTCAATTCTAGATCAAGAACAGTAGAAGGTAATTGTGGCTATATTCTTTAGAAGGTAAACTAGATTAGGTGGATCCTTGGGATGAACGTAGCTAAGCAGAGAATAGGATTGTTTACTTACAAAAAATCGGTGTTTAAGCACATATAGTGCATGTTATCCTTGAAATAAAATACTTCCTTGGGTTGACAATAATATTGCACACTTTGTATGCTAGCTGTAATTAACTTGCATATTGGGTGCCCAACATTTTGGCGCCATTGCCGGGGAAGGATAATCATTAAACACTATCATAGTTGCATCCTGTAATTGTTTCTATTTAGTCTCCTTCAGTTTATCATTGGAATTATTTGGGTTGCATGAATACGAGAAGGGTGAATCGTGATCATCTTACAAATCCCAAAACCCCACAAAACACTAACATTGCAGGTGGTCGAGGTCATGGGCGAGGTCCAGAATTGGGGACAAGAACATTCATTGATGATATAGTGGATAGAACCAATTATTCTACCAAGGATCACTATCAGGAAACACCTATCAGAAAGAGCCATGCCAATCCTAGGGTTCCAGCATCATGTTCTACAGTGGAGAACACACAAGCAGCTGCAACACCCTCAAATACCCCTATAAAGGAGGAAAAAGCTACTACTGTAGGATCTGTTGATCAATATCTAATCTATCACATCAATGGGAATGTTTTAACTGTAGAAGAGTGGACACAGTTCCATCATAAATTCATTGATCAGTGGAAGAATGAAGAGGAGAAAACAGAAGAAGGTATGAGTAACAGACACAACTCTGAAGAGGAAGAGGCAATGGGAGAAAATCATCATCATGAAGGAAATTCCCTTCCTGAAGGGATGGTGGCTACACTTCAGTTCCCAATTCAACAACTAGAAGGGATATCCCTTATGAAAAATATATCACCGTCAGTGTTGCCCGACTTTTAGGGCAGCAGAATATCCAGATGAATATCTTTTCGAATTTGATATCCTCTATCACAGCTATGATTACACCACCAACGCGCAGAAGCTGAAACTCTTCCCTGCGACTCTAAATGAAAATGCATTGCATTGGTTTATGATCCTAGGAGGTGGAATTGTCACTAATTGGGATAGAATGAAACAAGTGTTCATGGAGAAATATCAGGAGTATTGCAATACCAAGGACAAGAGAGAAGAACTGTTAAAAATGGTACAAAAGGATGATGAAATTCTGGAAGACTTTGTCGAGAGGCTCTTATATAATGTGCAAAGAGCTAGACAAATGAATATGGGGTTAGATATGCTCAAAATAATCCTGCTTCATGGGATTAGGGATGATTTCCTAGATATGTTAAACTTGTTAGGAAAGGGAGATATCTCCAAGGAGTCTTTCGAGAAAATTGTGGAATTGTGTAAAAGGTACTCCAGGGGATCTTCCAGGAATAACAGGCGGGACAAGCGGGACAAGCTAGAACATGATGTCTTCGACAAAACTTAGAATTCATCTAATGTAGGAGCCACCCACGTAGGGATAGGCAGCCTTCTTGAAAATTTCAAAACAAAAATGATGAGCTCTATCTCCTCAGAAATAGACGTCTTGAGGGAAAACAAGAAACAGAAAGTAGAGGAGATCACACTAGGTGTGTTCTGTCCTTGATGTAGAAAGAACCACCCTTTGAAGGATTTCCTGCTCGATAAGGTATAAAATTCTTCAATTGTCTCCTGATGATGATCCTAGAGTAGGGATCGAAATACTGAGAGTTTCAACTTTCTAACACAGCTCCCTCTTATAAATATTCTACTGTGCAATGAATACATTTAAAAAGGTAGAAGTGTGTCAGCTGTGCGAGCTGAACCATGACACAAAAGAATGCCCCTCACTTCCCCAAGTGAATGTTGTTCTGTAGGCATCAACTCTAGATGTGGAACCAACCTACTTTATTGCACAAAAGAAGTCATGGCAGCCTCGAAATCAAGGTATGACTCCAAACTCCTTTCCATTTTTGAATAACATGAATAATTGGAATAATATGCATAATATGAATACACAATTCCCTTCATCTTATTCTAATCCTCAATGGTACCCCTCTAAACCTTCAATGAAAAATATTAACTCTTGGAAACCCTGGGTTCAGCCACCACACCAACCAACTTCTTGGTCTACTGGATGGAGGAATTTCCATCCAGGGAACTAGTTTCCTCAACAACCTCCACATCAACCATTTTCTCAACAGCAATACCCTCCTCAATATCCTTAGCCTTATCAGTAGTCACAGCTGCAATTATAGAACAATGCTTCTCCTAGTATGCCTATACGACCTCAGCTGCCTGCTCAACCTAATCCTAACCCAAATAATAAAATAGTCCATCAATTTGAGACTGTCAACATGCCTACTTACTTCCTTACTCCTATGCCCTACAACGATATTTGCTTATGATTAGGAAAGGTAGTGGAGCCTTTGATTATTGACGATGTTCCATCTCTTGTGCAGGAAGAAGGGGTGAACCCACAGCATTTATCCAATATGACCCCCATCATTGAAGATGCTAAATATCCTACTGATGTGTCGGCTAAAACACAGAATAATACACCCAGCGACGCACAACCTACTCAGCTGATTAGGAAACCACCGTACCCTAAAAGATTAATGGTACCAAAGGTAGTGGGACAACATCAGTTTAACCTCTTAGGAGAGTTAAATAATATTTATGTTAAAATTCCCCTCCTTCAAGCTCTTCAGGATGTACTTATCTATGCTAGAACTGTTCGGGATCTGTGCACAAGGAAACTAGGAAGGAAACCTAGGGATCCTCCCACTGTTCATGTCATAGGAAAATTATCTACATTAATAATGGGAAAAATCCTTATGGACAAATATGAAGATCCTGGGAATCCCATTGTTACTATGTAGATTGGGCATACATAGATACCCAACTTACTAGTATATTTAGGAGCAACGATTAATGTCATGACGATTGAAACTATAAGAAAACTTGGGCTCACTAATCTTAGGCCAACCCCCACCATTTTAGAACTAGAAGATAGATCCACCATTAAACGTGAAGGAATTTTGGATGATCTCGTCATCTCATTTGATTCTTGGGACTACCCTTCTGAGTTCTTGGTTTTACAACCTAAGTCGCAGCTAGGAGGGCACCCACTGATGCTGGGAAGGTCGTGGTTAGCCATACTTGATGCTTGCATCAACTACCGATCTGGGTCTATGACCATATCATATGGCACCAAGACAAAGAACCTCACTCTCTATCGTCCAACTTGACCAATCCTAGAAGCTGGAAATCCTTTACGGATGGAGCCAGAGGAAGAAGAGGGAATTCAACCATTATTAACGATAGGGAAGGATTTAACCTTTAAGGATGAAATTGAAGACGATTCCATTAATAATTTCATCAGTGAACCCACTTCAGTCAATAATTTTTTTTATCAAATCATGAATATTACTCTAGGTGAGGAAGAACAAGAAAATATCATGGAAGAAGCATTAGTCAGTGACACGCATATAGTTCCGATATTGAAAAAATTGAAAAGTATTCCTATCGAGGTAGACTCTGGAAAAACTCTGAATATTAACCCCAGCCTCTCCCTAGATGAACAAAAGTGCCTGATCAGTCTCTTAAAAGAACAAAAGGGGGCATTTTCCTAGGAGTACAGAGACATGAGGGGTATTCCCTTTAACCTGTGCACCCATCATATTTATATTAAAAGTGACTCCCGGCCTGTGTTCCAGACTCAACGACGAATGAACCCCAATCTTAGGGATAGAGTGAAGGAAGAGATTCATAAACTCTTGGAAGCAGGATTTATATATCATATTTCAGACAGTGAGTGGGTGTCCCCACTCGTAATAGTACCCAAGAAAAATGGTAAATGGAGAGTCTGCGTGGACTATAGAGAGCTAAACAAGGAAACACAAAAAGATCATTTTCCCTTTCCTTTTATCGATCAATTAATCGACACCTTATCAGGGAAGAAGTTCTTCTCCTTCCTATATTGGTTTAGAGGGTACAATCAAATTCATATTTCTCCCGATCACCAAGATAAAACTACCTTCACCTATCCCTGGGGAATGTTTGCATATAGAGTGCTTCCCTTTGGCTTGTGTAATGCACCACCAACATTTCAAAGAGCTATGATTGTCATATTTTCAAAATTAGTTAATAATAGTATGGAAATTTTTATGGATGATTTTACTCCTTATGGCGAAGATTTTGAAGAAGCACTGAAAAATTTGGAAAATGTTTTAACTCGCTGTGAACAGACCCAGGTCGCTTTAAGCACTGAAAAGTGCCATATGATGATGAGTGAAGAATTAGTATTGGGGCATTTCATGTTGGCTGATGGCATTCAGGTGGATCCCTCAAAAATCAAGGTAATAAAAAATATACCTACTCCTGTAACTCAAAAAGAAGTGAGAAGTTTCATAGGACATGCGGGATATTACCAAAGATTTATAGAAAACTTTTCCAAACTTGCCTCTCCTTTGTTTTCATTGTTAATGAAGGATGTGCAATTTGTTTGGAATGAAGCATGCTAGGCAGCGTTTGTTAATCTTAAGGAGAAGCTTTCCATAGCTCCCATCTTAAGAGGACCCAATTGGACCCTAGCCTTCCACATTTCTTCAGATGCTTCTGATACTGCCATTGGAGTAGTTTCACGACAGGAGGATGTTCAAGTACCTTATGCAATTTATTATATTAGTAAAAACTTAGCCCCTGTTGAACTTAATTATACTGTCACCGAGAAGGAGTTCTTAGCCATTTTTTAATCCATTAACAAATTTTGACATTATATTATTGGATATCCTACATTTGTGCAAATTGACCACTCTGTCATCAAATATCTAATGAATAAACCTTTTACTAATGACAGGGTGACTAGATGGCTTTTATTATTACAGGAGTTTGATATTACCATTATAGATAAACTTGGAAGGGAAAATGTTGTCGCTGATTTCTTATCTTGTTTCACTAATGGTGATGATAATTTTCCTATTGAGGACTCTTTTCAAGATGAACACTTATTTACAGTTTTAGCTCACTCCCCTTGGTATGCAAATGTCGCTAATTACTTGGCTGCAGGAAAGCTTCTAGAACATTTGTCCAAAAGAGAAAAGAGGAAAATCATTCAGCAAAGTGCCAGGTATTGTTGGGTAAACAATCATCTATTCTACACAAGCCCTGACCTTGAGATTAGAAGGTGTGTGAGAGAAGATGAAATAATCCATATATTGAAGGCCTACCATGAGGAGCCTTGTGGGGGGCATTTTGCAGACAGAAGGATAGGACACAAAGCATTGAGAATGGGATACTATTGGCCGAACCTTTTCAAGGATGCAAAAAGATATGTCCAATCTTGTGATAGCTTCCAAAGGATGAGCCAGCCCAATAGATTAGACCAAATTACTCTGCAACCACAATTAGTGGTTGAACCCTTTGATAGGTGGGCTTTAGATTTTATTGGTCCTATCATCCCTCATTCCAAGCATAAAGCCTACATCTTAGTCTATAAAGACTACATGATGAAATGGGTAGAAGCTGTCGCTTTGGCGAAGGCCAATGACCAGGTTGTGATTGATTTCTTGTATAGTGAAATCTTTACCCGCTTTGAGGTACCCAAGGAAGTGGTTACCGATGGAGGACTGTAGTTTGTGTCGCATCAATTTAAAACTCTACTATGGAAGTAACATATTCAGGACCAGATAGCTTCACCTTATCATCCCCAAGACAATGGCTAGGTGGAAAGCACTAATAAATTTATTGAAGCTATCCTTACCAAGACAGTCAAGAGCCATTGTAGAGATTGGGATGACAGACTTCTAGAAGCATTGTGGGCATATCGTACCACTTGGCGCAACCCTACAGGTTTCTATCCCTATGAGTTGGTGTATGGGAAAAGCGTCGTCTTCCCAATTGAATTTGAAATTAAGAATTTAAGGACGACCATAGAGGTAAACCTAGATGTAACTAAATCCTAGAAGAAGAGATTGAATCAATTGAATGAACTAAACAAGAATCAGTTAGCCGCTATAGACTAGACTGTATTAATTTAGCAACAGAGATCCAATTGGCATGATCGATTCATCAAAAAGAAGGTCTTCTGTGAGGGAGACTGGGCACTATTATACGATTCCAGATTCGAAAGAGATTTCAAGGGTAAACTATGCACAAGATGGTTGGGCCCATACCTAGTAGACAGAGTATTTGATAATGGTAAAGTCCACCTAGTAACCATTGATGAGAACCATGCACCATTATTTGATAATGGTCACAGGCTGCAACTGTACCATAAGACCATTTCAAAGGATGCATTTATCTCACAAATTGCAGCTGATCCAGACTACCAGTTAGCACAAGGGCGGGAATTTTTCTCTGCCCCTATCAATCCTTAATTAATCACTGTAAATCCCATATGAATCTTTCTACATAAATAAATTGTTTTTTTATGTTATTGTTATCTTTTTATTTTGCACTTGATCCATTTTCTATTTTTATAAAATCTGCAGGAAAGTTCCTAAGAACGGTGGTCATCATCGGGCTTGGCGGCCAATTTCATTCTTCTGTAACTTCCTTCACCATTTTTTTTCCTTAATAAATCTGTCACAGCTGCGCCACTTTTTTTGGTAGCTGCGACATCTTTTTCCGGCAGCTGCGACAAAATTTTACCTTTCCCATAACTCCTGTATGCGTAGCTGCAACACCGTAAAACTCCTGCCCTTCTTTTGTTTTGGCAACTGTGACATCGTTTTACCTTTTCCCATAACTCCTGTATGTGTAGCTGCGACGCCGTAAAACTCCCACCCTTCTTCCATTTTGGCAGCTGCGAGACCATTTTACCTTTTCCCATAACTCCCGTATGTGCAGCTGTAACACCATAAAACTCCCGCCTTCTTCCATTTCGGCAGCTGCGACACCGTTTCACTTTTTCCCATAAATCCCATTTCGCGCAGCAGCAACACCTTTTTCGAGAGCTACAACATAGTTGACTTTCGTCTTCCTAATGCTTTTTCATCCTTTTCCAGCAGCTGCGACACCCTTTCTGGCAGCTGCAACTACACTACATTTGGATGATTTTTCTATATTGCAAGGCCACGGCTGTGCTAAACTATTAGATTTATTTATGGCCTACAGTTTTGAATCCTTTGTTATTGGCATAACGTTTTGCAATCTAGCAACTCCTCCAAATATGGCTCTGATCCTTGACACCGGCAACTCGATTTATCCTCCATCATTAATCATGTTTTCGACCAATTTGACATGATGGTTCACTGACATAAAATGTCATTATAGCATCCCTATGATAATGAATACATTTAATGACTGAACCTCACACGTTCTACTATTCTCCAAAGCACATCATCCATCGTGCATTTTCAAAGGTATAGCTTTGATTAACTACTTGATTAAGTATTAATTGGATATGACAATATCAATCATACCCTCCTTTCTGTGCCCATTATTACATCGCCAACTCTTCACTCATGCGACGTAATGACTAATTATGTTACCTAATAACCGCCACCTTTCCTAATTTGGGATCAATTTCAAATAGTCCGATACGCTGAAACTTTCTGAATTTACCCAACTCCACTCTTAGTTGTTCATGCATACTCTTTGCTTCAACCTCCATTGTTGGAATCTATAATTTGTTGGAATACAACATACTTCTCAAGGTGGATAAATGTGGGTATTCTAGCTTGGTGTGAACCTCCAAACATGCGAGAACTCAGACGTAATGCTGAAGTTTTTGCCATCTTTCAAGCTGCAGGTTGGACTGAATTCTTCCAACGCCTGAATGGATTTCACTATGAAACAACTTTACCCTTTGTCTTGAATCTTACGAAAACCCACTCAAAGGTTTGGGGATTTCATATTGAAGTCTCTGAAGACATAGTGGCTGAGGTCACTGGTCTTCCCCAAGTGGGCAGAGCTTGGTTCAGATGAAGAACCCCCAATCCTGCAGTAGTACAGGATTTTCTAAGGGAAGGGGAGCAAAATCAAACATCACGAAGGGGGATAGCATTACAGTCATTGCCACGCCCATGGAATCAAGTAGAAATTTTTCTCAAGAAGTATATCACTTGTGAAGGTAGGTACCAAATGGTCTATCACTGTGAATTTCCTTTAGTATCTCATCTTTGTCATAGGGCTCTGCTCAACATTCCATTTTATTTACTCAATTATTTACATCATATGGTGGTGTTTGTCTGAGTTGCTAAACATCCACTCTCTTCACTTACCCACCATGGCCTCATTAAATTAATAATCTTATGAACCCTTGCTCAACACAACCAAACCTGGAATCAATTTACAGCTCAAGTTTAGGAACCCGTTCTTCTACCCAGTGTTCCAATAGAAGAAGGAATGGTAGTACCTGTACTCATGGGGCCTATTCAAAATCAATAAGAGCCGGTCAATCCACAGTTGGGGGGGAATGTAGAGCAATAGGAGGTTTGGATCCCCTCTAATTTAGTTGGGGGGGGGGAGATGATACTGGATCAAAGGATCAGTCAGGTGAACAAGCAAAACAATTGGGAGGGGATGTACAAGAAAATCCTGTGGAAAGACTAAATATTTAGGCATCCCTTACAGAAGAGGTTGAAACTAGAGCAGCATTAGATGCTGCGATAGTTGAAACCGAAGATGTTAGAGCTATGATAAAAGAATAAAACACTGAGGTGGTGACCCTTGAATCTTCCCCTGAATGGGGAGGAACCCGGATTGATGAAGAACATCCCGAAGAACAAGAAAATGTTGGAACTGAGGATATCCCTTCCACTTCAGCTGTGAATCTAGAAACTCCAGCACCACAAAGAAAAAGGAGGAGATCAAAGGATGAAATAAAAGATGAAATAAAGGCATCACCACCAATAAGATGGAAAAGAACCAGGTCAGTCACAGCAGCAGAAGCAGCAAGGGAAAGCTGGGCAACCTTAGAAGCACAAATTGAGTTCCCCATTCTTAGACCCAAACCAATTGATGACCCGTAGGAACCAGTCAAATAATAACCTCAAATTGAAGGACTTCTGTTTGAAAATAGGCTATTAAAAGAGGAATTACAAGGACTCCAAAAAGAATTGAAAACTTGGAAGGAAGCATGAAAAAAATAGAGTGAAAGGAAGCTGCACACATTGGTTAAAGCTGGAGATCAACTGGAAGGATCAAATCCTACCAAGACTGGCAATTAGGAAGAAAGAGTGTTCTGTCCTATGTGTGGAGAAATATTTGTTGAGTTAGGTTACAAGGTCATACTTCGTGCCTTTACAACACAACAGTTTGCACCTATAGTTGTGGAAGGACAGAGACAACCTGATTTGAGAGAGGGTGATATTTCCCAAGAGAAACTTCATGAGAAGGAAATTCCAGATGAGCAGGATGCTGTCACACAAGAACCAACATCTTTGAATATTCCTGATGAAATTACCAATTTGAGAGATGGTGAAATTCCTCAAGAGAAAATTCATGAGAAGGAAGTTTCAGATGTGCAGGATGCTTCCACACAAGAACCAACATCTTTGAATATTCCTGTAGAGATTCCCACCAACCCTAGGAGAGAGGAACCAGAGGATGAGGTTATCCCTAATTTTATGGATGAAGATTGCACTGTGACCCTTGAACCCTTTCATGACACAGAAAATAATAGAAATGGAACCAAAACAACAAAACAATGATGAGGTTGAACAGGATGCTAACACATAAGAACCAGCATCCTTGAATGTTCTTGTCCAAGTGGTCGTCCAAATGAGAGAAGAAGAACCAGGGATTGAAGACATTCTGCAATTGAACGAAGACATTTGTACCATGAATCTAGAATTGTCTCAGGACACAGAGATATTAGAAATGGAATCACAACAATAGGGAGATGAGGAAGTAAACCGGGATGTTGCTACACAAGAACCAACATCCTTGAAAATTGCAGTAGATACTCTCAGGATGCAACAGGAAACCAACCCCAAATTGGATGTCATTCCCGATGTGGATTTATGTGAAGATGAACAAGCTCAATCATAATCCTTAGGTGATACTAAAATCCTTGAAGATCAGCTTCATATTGAAGAAGACATCCAATCCCAGCAGCATGAGGAAAAATAAGAACAAGGCTCTGTCACATAAGAACCAACAACCTTACTTTCCCCTGCTTAGATCGCAGCTGAGAATTAGGTAATAAGAAGATTAAAATTCAGGAGGAAGTTTCCCCACAAGAACCAACATCCTTGCAATCAGCTGCAAAAATTGCCATAGGAGAATCCCAGAAAGAGGATGTCGTTACACAAGAACCAACATCTCCAGAGGTAGTTGGAGTTGTTGTAGAAGAAAATTCAGGAAGGGATGTTGTTACTCAAGAACTAGCATCCCCAGAAATAACCTCAGAAGTGCAGAATGTCCAATGTGGCATATCAGGTGATAAGGTGTTGACTGAACCCCTACAAAATTTTATTGATCTGGATTCTAACAAGGAGGAGTATCCTGAAGAAGAAGAAACCCTGAAGCCTACAAAAAAAATATCAATCTTGAGAATGGAAGTAAGAAAATGGAGGAGCTAGGTGGAAATATGCCAAGAAGGGATGGTTTCCCTCATTGAAATTAAAAATACCATCAAGGGACTAAAGGAAAAATGGGCAGAAGAACGCATGACCCAGAAACTTCAAGAGGAAGAACTAGAGAAGGAGGCAAGGAAGCTGAAAATTTTTAGGTCTATGCAGAAGGAAAAAGACCAGATGTATGCTCTTTCTCAAGAACTCCTGGGCACTAAAGTACCCTCTTCCTCTTACCCTATCTTTTTATTCGAACAATTTACTTGGTTTAAATTAAGGGCTGTGAAAGAAGGGAGATCATACGAAATGGAAACTTCAGTGAAATTCTTTGAGACATTTTTGAGAAGTAATTTTGAGGACCAAAACTTGCAGTGTGAGCTGTATTTGCATGAGATGGCTTGTGCTTTGGACCTCCATTTGAATCCTGTTCCTTTTTTAGGTGATGTTCAGTTGAGGGATTTTTCTTCTTTTGTGAGCAATCATGTTCAGTGGGAAAGGTCTTTGTTGATGTAGTTGTAACTTCAGAATGTATTCATCTATGTATTTTATGTATTGTAACCCAATGTTTAGTCTGGGATGGATCTATAATGTAATTGAGTCATGTTGTCATGCTTTGATTTTTCGATCGGGAGGATAATTAATGTAAACAAGTCATGTCAAGTCATTATGGGTAACCCTCTAATTTTCTAAGGGTTAAACTCCCCATAGTTTCAGGGCACTAGGGTTATTAGACTCTCCTAGTAGAGGTCGGCCCTGGTAGGGTTTTATTCATGTCGGGATTAGTATAAATAGAGAACTGGAGTCTCTATTTAGAAAAAAACTCATACACACTCAAGTGTAGTGCATAGTTGAGGAAGGAGAAGACACTGGGGCTAGACAAGAAGAAGACTACTATTGTCAGGAGATTAGTTACTGTTTTGGGCTTTTACTGTTTTGGTGCTAATTTTATCTCTGAGTAATTTGCGGGGTTTTCTCCATTTATGGTTTCCCTAAGAAAAAACACTGTTTTCATTGTCTCTTGTGTTTGATTGTTGTACTTGTTATTCTCTCAGTTAAATGTCCTAATAATGCTAGCTTAATGTTGAAAAACTAACATGGTATGAAAGCTAACCTAAGAAGAAGACACTATGCATCTGTGGGAACTAGGGATTCCTAGTTTTAGGATCTTCCTCCACATATTTTCAGCAAAATTAAGGTGGAATAACTCTCCTCCCTAGGGCACATCTTTCTGTTGAAGCAGAATCCAATTCTGAGGTTTTTTCAGTTTTGGACCTGACACTACTGCTGGAAATTAGGACTTTTCACAAAAGAGGAATTTTTTAGTGAGTCGAAGCCTGGATTGATCTCCTCCCCAAAATCAAATTTATGGACAAATTTCAAGACATTTGGGTGGATAGATATCTGGAAAAGCAAAATCCTAATTTTCTCCTGAACCAGCTCTGCAGGATTTCAGCTCAAGTTTCAGATCCAACATCTTAACCTGGTAAGATCTAAAATATTTTGTATTTCCATTTGAAGTTATCAGTTAAGATGTCTCATCATACCAAGCTTGATAAAATACTTGAGGGAGTTGATAAATTTCGAGCCTGGAAGTATAGGATCTCCCTGGTCCTGGAAAAGAATGAGTTAGAATCCTACATCCAGGAGGAGGTTCCAGTTCTAGAGGGAGATGAGGCAAAGGCATTACATAATAAGAATATGGTTATGGAAAAGAGGATCATTGTTGATTCTATAAAGGATCACCTTATACCTCAGGTGTCCTCTCTCAAGACACCTGAAGCTATGTTTGATGCCCTAGCCAAGTTGTTTGAAGGGAAGAACATAAACTGGAACATGACTCTGAGGAATCAACTGAAAAATGTGAAGATTTAGAATATAGAGACTATCTAGTCCTACTTCACAAGGTTTTCTCAAGTCAAGGAACAATTAGAAGCTATATATGAAGAAGTGGAGAATGCAGAGATTGTGATGACAACTTTGAATGGCCTTCCTAGGTCATGGGATTCATTCATCCAAGGAATCTGTGCTAGAAAGAAGGTAGTCAAATTCATTAGAATATGGGAAGAATGTTCTCAAGAAGAAGCATGGATAGCAGCTTGAGAAGAGAATATGGGAAGTGAAGATCAAGATCTCATAGTTCACTCCAAGAAAGGCAGAAGAAGTACTGATCACTCCAAAGGTAAGAATCCTCATCATAGAGATAACAATAGAAAGAACCTATCTAGATCAAGATGTTATACATGTGATGAGATAGGAAACTTTGCAAAAGACTGTCCTAAGAACAAGGACCACTCTCATAAGAATAAGGGGAACAAAAGAAGACACCATGCTTATGCTGTAGAGGATGATGAACCATCCAAGAAAAGAACCAGATATGAAAGTGAAGATTCTTCAAGAGAGGATGAATATGTTTTAATTTCCGCTCTCACATGGAACATTACTCATGGAAGTGACGATTGGCTTATAGACAGTGGGGCTTCCAAACATATTACTGGATTCAAGGAATCCTTTGTAAGACTGTTAGAGCATGAATCATGTCACAAGGTGAAACTAGGAGATGACTACCAATATCCAATAAAAGGTAGTGAGGAATATTCCTATAATCTAGACTTTGGAAAGTCTCTAACAATGAAGGAAGTATTGTTTGTGCTGGGACTCAAGAAAAAAATTCTCTCCATATCAGCATTGGATGCAAAAGGTATGAGGGTTGCATTCATAGATGGTCAAGTCATCATGTGGCCAAGAGGAAAGACTGTCGATGATGCAGTCATTATTGGAGAAGAAGAAGGAGGTTTGTACAAATTGAAGGGCCATCCAAAACAAGCCTTGGTTCATGACACAGTAGAGCCAAATGAGCTTTGGCATAGAAGGCTTGCACATGTTCATTACAGAGCACTAACTATTGCAAGTAAAGTTGTTGAAGGTCTTCCAGAATTCTAGGCGAAAAATGATGGGGTCTACAAAGGATGCGCGAAAGGAAAGAATACAAAGAAGACATTTCCTAGCAGTGAAAGAAAAGCCAAAAGAATCCTAAAAATCATCCACTCTGATGTATGCTGTCCGATGCCATCAAAATCACTAAGAGGGTATGCATACTATGTTTCTTTTATTGATGATTTTTCTAGGAAGACATGGATTTACTTCATGAAAAACAAAGACAAAGTATTCAGCAAATTCAAGGAATTCAAAGCCTTGATCGAGAACCACACTGGAAAGAAGATTAAGACTTTTCGATCAGATAATGGCGGAGAATTCACTTCGAATGAATTCAAAGAGCTATGTAAAGAATCAGGGATTAAGAGGGAGTTGTCCACTCCTTATAATCCCCAACAGAATGGGATTGCAGAACAAAAGAACAAAACTATCATGGAAGCTGCAAGAGCCATGCTTCATGATCAAGATCTTCCTATGCATCTTTGGGAAAAAGCTGCAAGAACAATGGTATATGTACAGAATCATACTCTACATAGAGTACTAAAAAACAAGATTCCTGTAGAAGTATTCTCTAGAAAGAAACCAGAAGTCAGCCATCTCCAAATATTTGGTTGTTTTGTGTACATACACATTCAAAAGAGAAGAGAATGAAATTAGATCCTTCGGGAAAGAAGGGTATATTTGTGGGATACTCTAAAATATTGAAGGCTTACAGAATATATTTTTCAGGGTACAAGAAGATTGACATCAGCAAGAATGTGACATTTGATGAAGACACAACTTACAACAAATATAGAAAGAGACCTGCTGAAGAACCTGAAGAAGCAGAAGCAGAAGCACCCAGAATTCATGATACAACCATGAACTAAGAAGCTCAAGAAGAAGATCAAGAATTTGAAGAATGACAAAGACCTGTGGATCCACCTCTAGAGAATAATCCTCATAAGAAGAAACCTGCTTGGGTATGAGAACTTATCCAAGGTGTGGAAATATATGGGGCTCCAGAAGAGAATCACAAAGAAAGAAAGAGAACCAGATCCTGTTTCGGGTATGTAGCTTTACTATGTGATTTCATTGATAAAGAACCTTCCAGTTACAAAGAAGCGGCAGAACAGAAAGAATGGAAGGATGCTATGATCGAAGAATACCAATCAATCATGAAGAATGATGTTTGGGATGTTGTCCCAAGACTAGAAGGGAATTCTATTGTAACTTCCAAATGGATCTACAAGATCAAGCATGCTGCAGATGGTAGCATTGAAAAATATAAAGTAAGATTTGTGGCACGAGGTTTCTCTCAGAAAGAAGGAATAGATTATGAAGAAACCTTTGCACCTATAGCTAGATACACTTCCATCAAATCGGTACTTGCTCTGGCTGCAGTGATGAAATGGAAGATACACCAAATGGATATCAAGACTACCTTCTCGAATGGTGTAGTAGAAGAGGAAGTGTATGTAGAACAACCACTTGGTTTTGATACACATGACAAAGAGTCTCATGTATGCAGATTGAAGAAATCCCTGTACAGTTTGAAACAAGAACCCATGACCTAGTACGACAAAATTGATAGCTTTCTATCCAGTTTGGGCTTTACCAAGAGTAAATCAGATTCCAACCTTTACTACAAGGTTGAAGATGGCAACTCAGTGATGCTTCTACTATATGTATACGATCTATTTGTGACAGGTACGGATGGGTTGATTGCTGATACAAAGAGAAAGCTTTCTGCTGAGTTTGAAATGAAGGACTTGGGGATGATGCATTACTTTCTAGGTATCGAGGTGTGGTAGAATGTAGATGGAATATTCCTTGGACAAGGGAAGTATGTAGTAGAGATCCTAAAGAGGTTTGGAATGATGGACTGCAAGACTATGGCCACACTTATGGCATTGAACTTGAAGTTATTGAATGATGCTCCATCAGATTCAGTTGATGCTATGATGTATCGTTAGATGATTGGGTCACTAATGTACCTGATGAACATGAGACCAGATATTTGATTTTCTATAAACACCTTGAGCTAGTTATTGATAGATCCAAGACATGTTCACTTGATTGCTGCAAAGCATATTCTGAGGGACCTGAAGGGTACAGTTGATTATGGGCTCAAGTATGATGCGAATCAAAAGATTAACCTCGAGGGTTATGTTGATTCAGATTGGGCATGTAGTGCCATCGATAGGAAGAGCACTTCAGGGTGTTTTTTCGATATGGGATCAGGTGTGATCTCTTGGTTTAGCAGGAAGCAATCCTGTGTGGTATTGAGTACAGCTGAAGCAGAGTATGTCACATCTTGTTTAGCCAGTTGTGAGGCAGTATGGCTATGGAAACTGTTGTCTAATTTATTTGATCTCTAGTTGGATGCTACTTGTATACATTGTGACAACCATAGTTGCGTAAAGTTGTGAGAGAATCCAGTGTTCCATGACAAGTCGAAGCATATCGAGATCAAGTACCACTATATCAGGGATATGGTGCAGAGGGGAGTAGTGAAGCTCCAGTATGTTGTGATGGAGGAACAAATAGCTGATGTATTGACAAAGCCATTGGCTAGGGTGAAGTTTGAGTACTTCAGGGAGAAGCTTGGTGTTCTTGAGATAGAGGTTTCCTCCAAGGGAAAGTGATGAGTCCCATAGCCATTCTGACATGGTGAAAGGATTAGTTCCTTCCATGGTCAGATATAAGGGCTGAGTCATTCTATCATGGTGAGAGGATTGCTTCCTTCCATGTTAGATATGAGTTTTGGTCATTCTGTCAAGTAGGACAGATGTAAGGGAAATTGCCATTCTTTGAATGGAGCTTCCTGGTGAGGTACCAAGAAAACTCAGTCTAGGACTGAGTATCCATTCTGATGTGATAGAGGGATGTGTTCCCACTTGATCAGATGTAAGCACTGAACCATTCTGTCATGGCTAAAGGATTAGGTTCCTTCCATGTTAGATGTGTGTGTTGTCCATTCCAATGAGCAGGTCGGATGTAAGGGCAACTACCATTCTCTGGGAGAAATTAGGCACCTGGTCAGTTACCAGGTAGCTCAGTCGAGGACGAATGGGGGCCATTCTGATATGACGGTAGGATTGGTTCCTACAAGATTAGATATGAGTGCAAGCCCTTCCATCATTGTGGTAGGATGTGTTCCCACCTAGGTGGATGTAAGTGCAGAGCCCTTTCATCATTGTGGTAGGATGTGTTCCCACCTGGGTGGATGTAACTGCAGAGCCCTTTCATCATTGTGGTAGGATGTGTTCACGCCTACGTGGATGTAAGTGCAGAGCCCTTTCATCATTGTTTTAGGATGTGTTCCTACTTGGGTTAATGTAAGTGCAGAAATATTTCATCATTGTTGTAGGATGTGTTCCTGCTTGGGTGAATGTAAGTGCAGAAATATTTCATCATTGTTGTAGGATGTGTTACAGCCTGGGTAAGAGTCTTTCATCATTGTGGTAGGATGTGGTTTCAGCCTGGATGGAAGAACATAGATCTTCCATCATTGTGGTAGGATGTGTTTCTTCCCTGGATGAAAGTACAGAAATATTCCACCATTGTGGTAGGATATGGTTCCGGCCTAGATGGAAGTGTATAACTCTTCCATCATTGTGGTAGGATGTGTTCCCGCCTAGATGGATGTGAGTATTGTGCCTTTATGACAAGTAGGTTAGATATAAGTGCTGAAGAAGACCTAAATGGTGGCTAGGCCTACAACTAGCATGAAAAAGGGCTAGCTTTGTAGAAATTCCTATGACGAGAATAATCATGAGATAGCACTAGTGATGATCCAGATCAAGTGATGATCCAGATCCAGTGATGATGGCCAGTGATGATCCAGATCTAGTGATGATGGCTACTGATGATCCAGATCCAATGATGATGATCCAATAGTGATGATCCAGATCGAGTGATAATCCGGATTTAGTGATGATGCCGAGTGATGATCTAGATCGAGTGATGATCCAGATCCAATGACGATGTCCTATGATGATCCAGATCGAGAGATGATCCAGATTCAAAGATGAAGATGACTTGAAGACGAATATGACATGAAGACCAAGAATAATTGAATATGCAGATGACGAGATGATCTAGTTGATAAAGTGAAGAAGACCAGTGCTGAAAATTGTGTCAAAAGATAACCTTCCTAGTTAAGAGGGAGTGTTGATGTATTTGTAACTTTGGAATGTATTCATATATGTATCTTATGTATTGTAACCCAATGTTTATTCCAGGATGTATCTATAATGTAATCGAGTCATGTTTTCATCCTCCAATGTTCCGATAGGGAGGATCAATAATGTAAACAAGTCATGTCAAGTCATTATGGGTAACCCTCTGATTGTCTAAAGGTTAAAGTCCCTGTAGTTCCAGGCCACTAGGGTTATTAGACACTCCTAGTAGAGGTCAAACCTAGTAGGGTTTTAGTCATGTCAAGATTAGTATAAATAGAGAACTAGAGTCTCTATTTATAAAACAACTCATACACACTCCAGTGTAGCGCATAGCTGAGGAAGGAGAAGACACTGGGGCTAGACAAGAAGAAGGTTACTGTTGTCTAGAGATCACTTACTGTTTTTGGCTTTTACTATTTTGGTGCTGATTATATCTCTGAGGAAGTTGCAGGGTTTTCTCCATTTATGATTTCCCCGAGGAAACACACCGTGTTCATTGTCTCTTGTGTTTGATTGTTGTACTTGTTATTCTCTCAGTTAAAGATCCTAATAATGCTAGCTTAATGCTGAAAAACTAACAGTCTTTTCAAACATTTTATCACAATGAAGCCCACTCTAATTTGTGGATCCGAAGTGAGCCTCAAAATCCTTGTCTTCTCCTTGCTCGACACCGGGGTCTACTTTCATGCCCCATCCAAACTCGACATATAATGGAGCTGTAGGAAGGGGTTATTTCTACTTGTACCAGCCATATTTCCACACATAAACAAATAGATTTGGAAGGTAGTAAGCACAAATGGTTGGTTGCCTCTCCAACCCTCATAAATAGGGATCCCTATTGTTATAGAAACTTTGAACAAGCACTTTCTAGCATTGAGGGGTATGTTGGATGTATAAGGGAATGTGGGGTTAATTGGCTGGGACTGAAATTTAAATTTCCTCTCATTTGGTGGCCAGGAAAACCATACAGGGAGGATTTCTCATTGACGAAGGAAAAGGAGCAGAAATGTTGGAGATATTCAGTTGTTCATAAGGGGTTTATAGAAAAAGAAGGAGCACCTGAATTTCCCTACAACTTTTCTTCTCTCCATGAAAAAAGCATAGCGCAAGATTTGCATTCAGAATATTGGAGGTTGTTACATGAGGACATGCAACATGAAAATTGGGGGGAGATGTTGGGCCCAGAAATGGTCCCTTTTTAACCATCCTTATTCACCTATTTTTTCCTTATCCACCCTATTGTGCATGCCAAACAGATGTTTTTCCCTCACTCTGCTCCTCAAGTCACAAAGGTATGATTAATTATTGTCTTATTTTATCAATACTTAGGATTGTGGTAATTAAGGCTCTATATCTTGAAAAGGTGCTAATATATGATGGTTTATAAAGGTATTTCGAGATATAGAGAATGCAGGTATAACGGGAAGAACATGGTAAGGGAAAGATGGAAATTCATTTCTTAAGCTGATCACTGTCCATCCTACCATTGCCCAAAGAATGAGGTCTCAATATATTATTCCAGGCAAAGCTGTACAAGGGTAGCTGCAACAAAATGCGACAGATTTGGAAGGCAATAATGCGCCACAGCTTGTGTATAGTTGTGATCTATAGATATCATTATTTATAGGTCAATTAATAGTCTTCCTATATTTCCTACTCTCATCCTACCATGGCTATAACAATTGTTGTAATTAATTCCACCTGAAGATCAGATATCTTCATGGATGCCCAATAATAGGTATAGGATGTTATGATCAACATTGTATAAATATGGGGAACTGTTTTGAGCCAGTTGAACGCTTAACCAAATTATTGTATTAGCTGTGACTAAGGTTGTGTGTTTGATCTGCCTTTTTAATATAAGGAGTTACTTTAGATCTCAGTGTTTTAATGTGCGTTACTTCCAGCATCTCTGTGTGAAGGCTGCGCCCGCCTTCCCATAGGGATTGCTGAGTTAAATTAGGAATTTTAATTACTCTGTTGTGGGATGTTGTGTTAATTCCATTTTATCATAGTAAGCTGCAACATTTGTGGATTTACAATGTGTTACTAATTGCATCTCTTGGAAAGCTGTAGTGGTATGGTGTGACAGTCGATTGTATAGGTAATTGTTCCTTATGCAACTACGTGGTAGTTGTAACAACCCTGCTCATCCCTAGATCTTTTAATTGTTATTTACATAGGTCCTTGCAGTTTTCTTCTTTTCTTTTATGGTTGCAGAATTTCATTCCTGTACTTTGAATTCATAGAATAGTTGAACTCAATTCCCGTGCTCTGAATTTCTAGAATAGCTAAACTCAATTCATGTCTTTTGGATTTCTAGAATAATCAGATCAAGATAGTTGGGTAAATCTTTATATGGTGTGGTAAACATGATTTCATTTTGTACAAAAGTAATCTAGATGTGATTTCATGAATCTTTCAATTCTAGATCAAGAACAGTAGAAGCTAATTGTGGCTACATTATTTACAAGGTAAACTAGATTAAGTGGATCCTTGGGATGAACGTAGCTAAGCAGAGAATAGGATTGTTTACTTACACCAACTCAGTGTTTAAGCACATATAGTGCATGGTATCCTTGAGATAAAAGACTTCCCTGGGTTGACAATAAATATTGCACACTCTATATGTTAGCTGTAATTAATTTGCATATTGGGTGACCAACATGACTGAGTGTCTCTTGTTCTAAGTGACTGTGTCCTTAGCATGACCATTTTGGACATGATGGAATTAATCAATCATGCGCTTTTGATTGAAACCTCTCTTTCTATTGACTAAGATTCTAAGGTCAGTTTCGGTCTGGTTTAACCCTCTCTCAAGGTATGTATGTGGTTTACCTTGTTTGACTTGCCCGTTTGGTGACAAGATCAAACTCAGAATTATCTGAGTATAAGGCGGATTCAAATAATGTGTGTGTTTCCTTAATGTTGTATCTCCTACACTTTATTGATTCATTGTTGTACATGAAATATTCTATGACATCTCAATGACCAACCTTAATGCAGTGACCAATATAGAATTAAAATTTACGCAGTGACCAGCAAAGCATTAAGTTGAAAGAGATTGAAAATTATGTTAGTGAACAAAACTTTGTTAATCAAAGACTTTGCACTTGCTTATATGCCACCTTTTGACCATTATGGCTTATTAATTTAAAAAAAAATCTTTGATTTTAATATGCTATGCATTTGTTTAATGATTTATTCTGTTAAATCTTTTATTGTTTGCTATATCAAATATGGAACTAATCAGTGATAATCCAGGACTTGCACTATCCCAAGCCATCTAGTAAAGATATATTTCTGATATACTTTTGAGAGACAATTGCAAAATTTGTGAGTTAATAGTTCTATATATACGTTCATGTAGTGGAACTTATTTTGAAATTGGAGGAAAACATAAATTTTGAGACTTCAATCCTCATTTCTTTCTTGTCTATTTTTTCCTATCCCTGAAACCTAAAAGGGCATGGATTCAAGTTTTATTTGGTGCATTCTGTGCAGTTTGCTTGAAATTCTAGATAACACTAATTTTTATTATGTTAATTTTCTTGTTGTTTTGGTCATGGGAATGGATGAAAAAATCTCTTAGACCTTTGCAAGTAATGATGTTTTGAATGATCTCAACCATAGTATCAAAATAAAAAAAGCACATAGGCAAATTTTTCACTAATAGGTAAATCAATCTTCTTTGCAACAACTGACTTCTTTTTCTTTGAATTAAAATTATCCAAGTCATTTTCAGTTGAATTTAAAACCATTCCATTGGATTTTAATCCACCATCTTGCTTCTCCATATGCAATATACTAGAGTTTGTTTGGTGTTCTTCTTGACATAATCATCAACACATTGCACAAGAGACACAAGATATAATCTTCTTGTCCACTGTCATGGCACTGATCATATCACAACTATCACCATCAAATATTCAAGTGTAATACTCTGGTTTTGACCCTGTTTGCATTTAAAGGTACATGATGTATATTTTGTAATTAATTGTGGTGTGGAGCTAAAGGTAAAAGCCCCACCATCGATTTGGTTGTGTATGTTTTGACAATTGGGATCGTTGCCAATGGTATATCGTGCTATCCAACACATTAGAGTTTGGCACCATGTAAATATGCACATCAATTAAAATAAACCTACATCCAGCTACGACGGTGCAACGTTAAATGAAAAGGGAATGATTTACTATGGTTAAGTCTTGGGGCACGTGCCTTAATGGTCATTAATTTTGGTAACTCCACGGTTTTTGCACGAAAGTGTAGGTGGAGTTGTGACACAAAATAGTCTTAGGGGTGTCAGGGTTGGGTCAAAGCCCCTCTTTTTGTAAAATGTTCCATGAATTGCGGGTGCCCATCGTTTAAGTCCATGGTATTGTAATAGTGCACTTGTATAAATAAGGCACTTATGTAAAGGAGTCAAGTAAGGTTATAGTAGGTTCTATTATGATAATTTGATGCGAAGGTTTTCAAAGGTTAAGTCCTAGCTATGTGCGTGGACAACCTCTACAGCTGTGTGTGTAGAGGGTTTTTGTAAGAAAGGTTAAGTCCCAGTTGTGTGCATGGACAACCTCTGCAGTTGTGTGCGCAGAGGGTTTTTGTAAGAAAGGATCAGGAGCTAAGTATGCAGCTTAGGGATTTTGAAGGAACAATCTGCAGCTGAGTGCGCAGATCAGAACTATTTTGTAAAAAGTTGAATATAAAAGCAGTTCTGTGGACGTAGCCCCTACACTAGGGGTGAACCATGTATATCTTGTGTTGTGGTGGTTCTTTTATGTTGTTTCTATTATGTTTTATGCATTTGATGAGTAGATAATTGATAAAGTAAGATAAACTGCTAAATATTAACTTCGCTATGAATTTCCAGTAAAGGGTTAAGCAAGAAACAGTCTTTTATCTAAACTACGAAGCTATTTAATTGAATGTCGAGGTTCTATGTTGTATGATTATTATTTGTTAAGGATAAAGGTACAGTAATATCCCTCTTTGCTTGTAGAAAACCTGATTCTGCGGCACCCCATAGTTGTTTCGGGTGAGACTGCAACCTGTTCGTAGGTTGTTGCCGAAAGGGCCAACACTGTGGGTGTTTTTGTTGGTGCGAAGTCAAAGGTATAAAAACTGGGTTTGCCCTAATCCCAACAAATTGGTTCCATTGCCGGTTGAACTCAAATCTTCTTTAAGAGGGATCTACGTCGTACATAGAGGGATATGTTTTGGAGGCCCTCAGTAAAAGAAATCAGTGATTGGATTGAAGAGACTTATCTAAAATTTGCTGAACAAGAAAATAAGGATCCTCATCGTAGTTAAGACGACTTCTTGCAAAGGTACATTTTTACTGATTTTCATGAAATTTTCTTTGGTAGTATCCACATAGAATTGCACCAATGGTTATCCAAGTTGACAGAAAGAAAGACAAACTTCACGGAAGGTCAGTTCCCTGACTGGACCCCAGCAAGAATTAACATATTGAAAAGGGTAAACAATGCGATATCATGAGCTGTTGATTTCTAGACAACGCGAACCCTTGAAGCATTTGTGACGGAGTTTGCCATCAACACACATACTTCTTTTAGCGAAGCAGAAAGACAATTTTTCAAAGGACCAAGGGGTAAGTACCTAAATTCCTTTAGTCTGAAAATTAAAATGCTCTTGGCTGAGAAAGGTATATTGCTGATTGAATCAAATTGCTATATTTACTTTTACTAACGTATGTTTTGAAGCAAAAGAGACTTCGATGAGCAAAGTGGTTTGCTACGAAGCGGTAAAAGATACAAGAGAAATATTGAATCCGATACCCTAGGCTAGAATAATGGTTATTCCCCATTAAGTCTAGAAGAATTTGAGTCTAAAGAAACCCCTTTTGTTGGAAACCCTCCTATAACTCCACAGGGAAGATCTGTTATCCCTGAGAGCCTGTCGCAGTCTTACAGTAACCCTAGCCCGAGTAGTCTTGTTGCAGGTCAGTATACCGCAGTAAGTCCCCCCCCTTGTTACCAGTTCTCCTCCTTCCCCCCCTCGATCCACTATGGCCCATATGTATGACGATATCAAACTACCAGTATTCAAAGGGACTGGATTAGAGGATCCAGAGCAGTTTTGGTTCCTATGCGAAGCTGTTTGGACTGCTAAGAATATTACGGATCAAGATATCAGAAGAACGCAGCTGGTCACTTCTTTCAGTGATCGAGATTTGACCTAGTTTATGAAGTTTTCCAGCACTCAGAACCATTTCTTAGCTGATATTAAAACAACAATGATCAGAGAATTTAAGAAGCCTAAATCAGAGTCACAGTGTATAACCGAATTGAAAGAAATCCAGTAGAAGTGAGGTGAATTAGTTTGGGACTTTGATCAGAGGTTCAAGGTTCTGTTGGATCAAGTGAGTTTCACTATTGGACCAGTGCAGCATAAAGAATGGTTCATTACATCATTATTACCTCATATCAGGACTCCACTTATGCAACAGAAGGTTGTTGATCAGCAAGAAGCTTTGGAAATTGCTATGACACTTGAGACAGCCCCTGTTCAAGATAATTCTGGAATAGCCCAAATACAAGCACAGTTAGAAAAAATGGCTTTGGAGATTCACGACATGAAAAAAGGAAAGTCTATTCAAGAAGAGGTTTGGTGTACATGATGTAAGACAGAAGGTCACGACAAAGAATAGTGTCCTGCATTAAGAAATTACCTGAATACTGGTGCGCCAAACCCATTTAACCCTAATGTTCTATATTGTGATATCTATAGAAAAACTGGTCAGCATCGACCTGAAGACTACTATCTGCTGCAGAGATATGTTCAAGTACCTAAGAATCCCTATTGCAAGTTCTGTAAGTCAGTTGGACATCACGAAGATGAATGTCACAGCTTTGACCTTATGAGAGAGCACACTTATGATGCTTATAGGGTACAAAATGATGCAAAAGGAAATGATGGATATGGTTACCATGGTCAAGGTAGTTTCATAGGTCATGGTCATGGTGGTATGCCAGGAAGAGGTCAAGGCCAGGTTTTTTGCTATAACTATAATCAGGCAGGACATGTAGCTAGAGACTGTCGGAACCCAACTACGACATGTCGATATTGCAGAGCAGTCGGTCATGTGATCGAGCAATGCCCACAGTTGATAGCTAATATACAAGAAAGAAATGCCCCTCCCACTCAGAAAATTCAGATGATTGTTGTAGAGGAAAGACCTGTCCCAGCCATTAACATTGTTACAAGTAGTGGAGCTACGACGCAAGTGCAGACGAAGGAAAAAAATCCTGACGAGGCTTGGGTCCGCAAGAACCTAGAGAAAATTCCAGCATTTGATGTTGGAAGAGAAAAACAAACATTTATGGAAGCCAAAAAATACTTTGCTGATCCATGAACATCAGTAGCACCTGCGCAACAGCATCAACAGCAGTTACAGTCTCAAGAAGCTTCGACAGATAAAGTAAGTACACTGTCATCAGTTTTACAGAGTTGTATGAAGCTCTTAAGAAATCAGAATGCTTTAAATGAGTTACAGAAAGTTATTGCTTCTTGCGAACCTCAGCGAAGATCTGGTAAAGAAAAAACTATTAATAGAGTTAGAAGAACTGGAAGAGAAATGAGATTGCATGCTGAGATAGGAGAATATGACATGACTGGTATCATTTTAGACCTGGGATCAGAAGTAAATGTCCTAACTAAGCAAACATGGGAACAAATGGGAAAACCTACCCTTGAATGGTCCCCTATACAGTTGAGATTAGCCAACCAGCAGAAGATTTTGCCCTTGGGGAGATTCCCTAATGTACTAGTAGACATTTATGGAGTCAGTACCTTAGCAGACTTTGAAGTTCTTGAAATAATTGATGATAGCAACCCCTATCCAGCATTACTAGGAATTGAATGGGCAATAGACAATTCTACAGTAATCAACCTTAAGAATAGACAGATGCATTTTGAAGGAAAAGGTTTGAGAGTCATCGCACCATTGGATCCTTCTCAAGGGGAAAGGTATACAGAGCCAATCGGAGATGGCGATCAAGATGATTTGGATCATATTTACAACATTACAGCTAAAGAAGAAGACTATGTTAATCCTACTTCCGAAGGTATAATGGATTGGCAGTGTGACAGTTCTTGCATGACTGATTCAAATGAAGGCTTAGAGAATTGGGAAAGTAGACTTTATGAGCTACATGGACATCGATGTGCAAGAATTACCAAGTCTTTCAGATGGCTTGGCTCATAGACAAGAGTATTACCCACTTTTGATGGCTTGACAGATCCAGAATATTTTATTGTACAATTCTCAGAACAAGTACCAGACTCACAGAAAATGGAGACTCTAGGTTCAGTATTTAGAGCCACAGCTGCCAGATGGTGGAATGGTCATAAAAAGTATATTCATAGTTGGGAAGCTTGTCAAAATCTCCTGCGCCTGAGATTCATGGATTAACCTCAGGAGGTGCGAAGCAAATTTAATGGTAAGTCTAGCCCTCATGAACATTTGGAGCAGTGCTACAAAGCATGGAAGCATGTACCTCGTGAAGAATGGGTACATAGGTTTGTGCACACTCTGGAACCTATAGCAAAGAAATGGTATGCGGTGGTCGAGCTTCGCCATGGTACTATAAGTTGGGATAGTCTCGTTGATAGTTTTTTTCTCACATTTTCTATTAATGAAGTTTGTCCTGCTTTAGACATAGCTATTAGGTTGATCCATACTAAGGTGTTTGATGATAAATAAATAGTTGAGTACCAACCTGATTGGAAAGAACAAGAAGCCAATGCAATAGAATGCTATAACCTCGCAATTGACGAGGATGATGACCTGCACAACATTAACATTCCTGAGTCAGAAGTACACTGCGAAGTACATGGACCAGCAGTCGAAGCACCTGAAGTAACTCAGCCCTTGAAGACAAGGCAAGTAAACATTGGATCAGAAGAAAATCCTAAATACGCTACCATTGGATATTATTGGAATGAAGAAATGGTGAGCAAAGTGACCCAACTTCTCCATGAGTATCAGGACTTATTTCCGACAAAGTTCTGAGAAATTAAAGGTATCCTTGGTGATATATGAGTGATAAAAATCCCTTTGAAACCTAATGCAAAGCCTATGAAACAACACCCTTATAGGCTGAACCGTAAGTATAAAGAAATAGTCACGATGGAGCTAGATAAGATGCTCGCTGTAGGAATCATTGAACCTGTCGAAGAGTCCGAATGGGTCATCCCTGTGGTGGTACAAGAAAATAAGACCAAGGGAGAAATCAGAATCTGTGTTGATCTGAGGAAGCTGAATGATGCTTGTGTACATGATCCTTTTCCGACTCCCTTTACAGATGAAGTTTTAGACAATGTCGAAGGTCAAGAATTGTATTCCTTCACTGATGGATTTTCAGGTTACCATCAGATCAGAATTGCTCCAGAGGACCAGCATAAAACCACCTTCGCTACATAAATGGGATCTTTCCAGTATATAGTTATGCCCTTTGGATTGAAGAATGCACTTGCTATGTTTTCCAGAGTAGTCATATCTGCATTTAAGGAATTTATACATAAATTCTTGGAAGTTTACTTTGATGATTGGACTATCTTTGGTTTATTGAAATATCATATATCCATTTTAAGACTTATGCTGGACAAGTATAGACAACATCAGATTTCATTGAACCTGAAGAAGTGTATATTTTGTGCACCTTTTGGAATTCTGCTAGGTCACATTGTATGTAAGCAAGGATTGATGATGGATCTTGCGAAGATAGCCATTATTGTAAACTTGCCACCTCTGAAGTCTATTAAGCAACTTCGCACTACACTTGGTCATACTGGATATTACAGGAAATTCATCAAAGGATATGCTCAGATTATAGCCCCTATGGAAAAGCAATTGAAGAAAGATATTAAGTTTGAATGGACACCTAAGTGTCAGGAAAGATTGGATATTTTGAAAGAAAATATGGTAACTGCCCCTATCTTAGTATTCCCTGACTGGAATAAGGAGTTTCATGTGCATGTTGATGCATCCTCCATTGCTTTGGGTATAGTATTGGCTCAGTCAGGTGAAGGTAATATTGATCACCCTATTGCTTTTGCAAGCAGAAAATTGCCCACAGCAGAAAAGAATTATACTACAACAGAACGAGAAGGTCTAGCTATGGTTTATGCCTTGCAAAAATTTCGTCATTATCTGTTAGGATCCCATTTTAAGATGTTCACTGACCATTCTGCTTTGAAGTATTTGGTTAACAAGCCTGTGTTAGGTTGAAGGATATGCAGATGGATGATTCTGTTTCAGGAATATGACTTTGAGATCATAGTTAAGCCTGGAAGACTTAACCTAGGGCTTGACCACTTGTTGAGGCTCGAGATAGGAGAAGAGCCCACTAGTTTGGACGAAGGTCTTCTTGATGCCCAGTTGTTTTCCATTCAGATGGTTGATGACTATTTTCCAGATATTGTTCAATACTTGTCTACAGGTTTTGCACTTGCTGAGATGACAACACAGCAGAAGAAGCAGCTGGTGGTTAGAGCAGCTGACTTTAATTTGATAGCAGGACAGCTATATAAGATGGGACCAGATGAAATACTACGTATATGTGTCCTAGAGCATGAAAAGCCATTGATTTTGGCTGAGGCACATTCTGGAGCAGCAGGAGGTCATTATGCAGGAAAAGCTACAGCTCAGAAGATTCTGACAGCTGGATTGTGGTGGCCTACAATTCATAAGAATGCAAGAGAGTATTGCCATAGCTACGATATCTATCATAGGATAGGAAAACCATCTAGAAGGGATGAGATGCCTCTGGTTCCATAGGTAACTTTACAAGCATTTGACAAGTGGGCTATTGATTTTGTTGGACCTATCAATCCCCCTGCAAAGAAATCTAGAGCAAGATACATTATTACAGCAACTGACTACCTTACTCATTGGGCTGAAGCTCAACCAGTCAAGAACTGTAGTGCCGCTACAGCTCCAAAGTTCATCTTGGATAATATCTTGTCAAGATTTGGGTGTCCTAGGATTCTTATGAGTGATCAAGGATCACATTTCCTAAATAAGACTATTGAAGCATTGATCGAAGACTTCCAAGTATATCATCAGAAGAGTACTGCCTACCATCCTCAAGCAAATGGAAATGTCGAAGCCTTTAACAAGATCCTTGACCACACTTTGACAAAGGTTTGCAATGTTAACATAAATGATTGGGATCTTATAATTCCAGCAGTATTATGGGCTTATAGAACCACTTGCAAGAAGTTGACAGGACACACACCTTTTAGGCTGGTATATGGACAGGAAGCAGTTATGCCCATGGAGTACATTCTTCCTGGCCTCAGAATATCTGCCTTCACAGAGATGGATGACCCAGCTATGTTGAATAAAAGGCCGGCACAGATACTAGAACTAGAAGAACATAGATTCATCGCAGGTTTCTAGCAGCAAGTACAGAAAGCTAGAGAAAAAGCATGGCATGATAGACACATTAAGAAGAAGCAATTTCAGAATGGTGATCTTGTGCTCTTGTACAATAGTAAATTCATGAAGTTCCCTAGAAAGTTCAAGACACATTGGAAAGGACCATACATATTTCAGAAATTCACTGATGGTGGCGTAGTTCAGTTAGCTAAATTGAATGGAGAACTTGCCCTCCATGGTAAATGGAAGTAGATTAAAGAAGTACAGGGACAAGCCTGTACCCCCTCATTAGAAGTAATAGCAAGATGAAGAGTCTAAGTACCAAGAACAGTTGAAATTGGGTACTAGACTATAATAAAGTTGTTCTCAGAGATATTTGGTAGATTGTTGGAAAAATTATGAAGTGTCGAAGGTTGTGTCGTGGGTTGAAGCTGGTGTCAAGATAGGTCAAAGGTATATATTGTGTCAGAGGTCCTTATTATGACAAAGTTGAATTCAGTAGGTGTGCCAAAGAAGAAATGCGTGTCGAAGCTTGAAATGTGACCATTGGGAAAAATCAGATTTGACGGTGCCGGCATGTTAACTGCATTCATTGCCTGTAATGATGAGATTTTGGGAAATCTAGCGCCGTGTGGACAGGATTTACCGTCGCTCCATCAGATTTGGTGTCCTTAATGCACAATGATGGCAGATTTTGTCGTGGGATTCTATAAGAAGCCACACAGGCCTACGACTCCTGCATTATTTCCTTGAGTTTACAGTTAAGACCATGTCGAATGATCGCGAAGTCTAGGAATTGTTACGAGAGTTTAGGGAGAGAGGTCTGCAGAACCTTATGAGCAATCCACCTGCATCTACACCTTGTGAAGAAAATCCCCCAGTGCTGCACCCACCTATGTAGACATGTTCAACCAAGAATAAATTTAAGGCAGAAGTTCGCTCTAAATGGAACAAAGAAAGGCACAAGCCCTCATGGAAGACTCCAAAGGATCCCGAGATGTATCCTCCTGGCTCAGCAGAATGCAGGCAACTATTTGTCCTATGCAAAATTACATTCACATGCAATCCCAGGGGTACCGTCTGTTAAGGACCCAAAGTTGTAGATGGTCAAATGTTCGATAGGACATGAACGGGTGACAGTTCAAGGGATGGGATCGCTGATAGATTTAGAAGGCCTAATGATTCCCATGACCATCATAAATATTATGAAGAGAAAGATGAAGCCGAAAGATATTTCGAGAAGGAAGATAGCAGAATGAGAGATGGTCATAGGGAACACAGGCAGTCTGCTAAGGATGAATGGATAGAGCAAGCCATGGCAGTGGTAGAAGTAGTAGAAGGAATGACGATGATGACAGGAATATAAGGGAGAAAGATGGCAGGAGGACTAAAGATGATGCTTACAGAGATGCAGATGGATACAAAGCTCAATAGAGTGAAAAAGGAGATAGCAGAGAAGGAGCAAGCAGCCGACGATATCATGCCCGACCTCAACAAGCAGTTTTCTATCTTTGCCAACAAGATTCTTCCACCAGACAAGCAGCAGAGTGTCCCGAGAGGGGACACTGGTGAGTCTTAGGGGCCTGTTGGGGCACGCGCTTAAACGGTCATTAATTTTGGTAACTCTGCGGTTTTTGCATGAAGATGTATGCAGAGTTGTGACACAAAATAGTCTTAGGGGTGTCAGGGTTGGGTCAAAGCCCCTCTTTTTGTAAAATGTTCCATGAATTGTGGGTGCCCATGGTTTAATTCCATGGTATTGTAATAGTGCACTTGTATAAATAAGGCACTTATATAAAGGAGTCAAGTAAGCTTATAGTAGGTTCTATTATGATAATTTGATGCGAATTTTTTGGAAGATTAAGTCCCAGCTGTGTGCGTGGATGACCTCTGCAGCTGTGTGCGAAGAGGGTTTTTGTAAGAAAGGTTAAGTCCCAGCTATGTGCATGGACAACCTCTGCAGCTATGTGCACAGAGGGTTTTTGTAAGAAAGGATCGGCAGCTAAGTGCGTAGCTTAGGGACTTTGAAGGAAGGATCTGCAGCTGAGTGCGCAGATCAGAACTGTTTTGTAAAAAGTTGAATATAAAAGCAGTTTTGTGGATGTAGCCCCTACACTGGGGGTGAACCACATATATCTTGTGTTGTGGTGGTTCTTTTATGTTTTTTTTGTTATGTTTTATGCATTTGATGAGTAGATAATTGATAAAGTAAGATAAACTGCTAAAGATTAACTTTGCTGTGAATTCCCAGTAAAGGGTTACGCAAGAAATAGTCTTTTATCTAAACTGCGAAGCTATTTAATTGAATGTCAAGGTTTTGTGTTGTATGATTATTATTTGTTAAGGCTAAAGGTATAGTAATATCCCTCTTTTCTTGTAGAAACCTGATTCTGCAACACCCCGTAGCTATTTCGGGTGAGACTGCAACCTATTCGTAGGTTGTTGCCGAAAGGGCCAACACTGTGGGTCTTTTTGTTGGTGCGAAGTTAAAGGTATAAAACCCGGGTCTACTCTAAGCCCAACATTAAGGGGGGGATTATATAACCCATGGGATCCTTTGGGGAAAATCCATGTGCCACCACCCTGTTTGATTTGCTCACCTTCCTTGTCTCATCCAACCACCTCTTTAGTTTTCTATTGATTGGCTGGGGCAGTTATTGCTGGAAGTGGTGGGTGGCAGGACTGCCAATTTTTGCCACACACCCACTCCACCAGTCGTTTCTCCACCTTCATGTGGGTACTTGAGAACCATGACTATGCCACTCTCTAGGTAGTTGGGGTTCACTCTCACGCAGGGACGCACAGGGGGTTTGGATGGTATTCGTCACGCATAGCTGAGTTAAGAAAGGGGGCATTTTATTGTTTGGGGTTTCGTTCTCCCTTCTCTAGGGATTGCTGGCCTGTGATTATGTTCTTCCTCTGGCCAGTGCAAAGCAGGGAGTCCCTATTGTAGTATCGGACTGTGTATTGCCTCATCCATAATTGTGAACCGTGACTATAATTTTTCCCTTGTGATATGTTTCTCTCTTGTTCATACATGGAGTCTGTGCTTACCCTCTCCATTTATGGTTATGTAGTTGTGTCATGGCTCCATTGTCCAGGAGGACTGTTGTTTCCCCACATTTGATGGCTAAGTTGCTGGTGCGATTTGGGTTACTATAGGTTGCTGTGGAGTTGTTTTGACCATGATAGGGCCAAGAATGACTCAGGGATTATTTTCCCCTATCAATGCTGGGATTTTGGATTTCTTCCCATTGGCGGACTGTGTAATGTTGTGATCGTTTCGTTGTTCAGCCAGGGATGTGGTTTTTCCCCTGATTTGGCGGTTTACTATGGTTTTGCCTCCATTGTTCAGGGCTTGTTGTGGTTTTCCCCACGTTGTGTGTTGCTGTGAACACAATCATCTTTTGGGTTGCAGCTGAGTTGTTTTGGAAATGCTAGGGCCAAGAACAACTCTAAAACATCTTGTTTGACCTGAGCTGTGTTCCCTTATCATTTGTGTTGTCTCCCTGTCATCTTTGTTTTCTTCATAGAGCTATGAACCGATTTTTTTACTGTGGTATGTAGTGGGTGGTATTTGGACTATTTAGAGCAAGATTAGAGGTTGGGTATGCTTGGGAAACCTTGTGTTGGGATCCACCCAGATAGAGGAAGGTTGTTGGCTTTCTTCTCCACAACCCTTGAAGAGTATTGGAAAGGGAAGTCAGGGCTTGAGGGACTATGAAGCAGAGAAAGGATTGATTCCTGGTGCTGGGTGTGTGGATGTCTTAGAATTCACACTACCTCTAGTGTAGGCATCCTTAGCTTTCCATTAAGACCACTAGCTTAACATTTATCCTTTCCTAGCTCCTTGATAGCTTGATAAGCCCGACTGTGTGGGCTTGGTTGATTTGTGTACCTTGGCTATGTGTAATCCTACTTTGACCCTTATTCTTTGAGGAATCATGCCCACCTCAGGGGTGGCAGTGTTGCTGAGATATTGATGAGCATACCGGCCTATGGTTGGGTGGAATGCTGTAGCGACGTAGCTAGTTATGGGATGACTTCTTTATGAGATAAGTATCCTTGTCTATTTTACTTCTGCAGTTATGTTTAAAGATTAATGAATATAATGAACATGTGGCATGCTTGATTGAATGTATGTTTTCTTGTGCTATGTATATGAAGCATTATGCATCCTACTATGTTTTATGTTTTAATAATTTTATTTCAGCATTATATGCCTATTCATGTTCATGGGGCTATTTTTCCTGTATGTTTGGTAATAGTAGCGTCCTCATCTTGTTTGAGGGTCAGGGACATTACAGTATGGTATCAGAGCTCAAGGATATAGCATGGTCCTGAATGGGCCATGATAGGTCAGATAACAGAGGCAAGTTTCCTTATGCCCAGCAAAAATCAGAAGGAATTTGTCCATGACAAGAGAATTTTCAGAAATTGAAAAATTTCTCCAAGTATTGGAATCGTCGGCCCATCGGAGGACTAAGTGCGAAGGTCCTCTAACATCGGGAAGACTAGTCTGAGGGTCGTCCGATACAGAAGACCCCGATGATGGAAAAATTTAGTAGAATGACTCGTCGATGTTATGGAGATAGAGGAATAAAATTGTAAGAATTTTCCTAAGTGGCCACCAGCCATAAAAAAAACTTAGTGGAAGCGAGAGCTGCGATTTCGGCGAAGGTCTGCTAAAGATCGCCAACGCATCGATGAGAATTAAAGGATGAATCAGCAGATGCAGTGACAAGAAAAGTTCAAAAATTTTCCCAAGTGTTCAAAACCATTAGCGATTGGTTCCACTAAGATAAAGGGGATCACCAATGACACATCAACGGAGGTTAGCTGATGATGCATCCACCATTGTGGCTACTTAATGGACTATCCACCCAATGGATAGTTGCTCTGACAGTCGATGTGGCAGAATATGGAGGAGAAAAAGTTTCAAATTTTTTTTTAAGGCATGAGATCAGCGGTGATCGGTGAATAATAGTGGTTTACATCGTCGATGAATAGTTGAAGGAAGAACCAATGTAAGAAGAAATTTTTTCTATGGCACCGGATTATCGGTCATCAGAAAATGTTGGTGCTATGGGTCATCAATGGACGTTGGAAGAAGTTAATGGTTTGTGCACCACTGTTGCAGAAGTCTAGAGCACTATCCTTTCGATGGACAAATGTTTCGACTACCGATGCCATTATAGTTGTGTTTCAGATCATTGATGCGGTGGGAAAAGTTGTTGTTTGAACCACCGACACATCGGGGGAGAATAGAAGATGTGATTGCTGATAGATAGAACTGGAGGGTTCGGCGAGAGTTAGTTGTTTGGAAATCTGACATTACGATAGACAAGGGAAGAAATATTTCCAAAAATTCTCAAAGTGCAGAAAGCATCGAAAAATATTAGTAGATGAAACCGCCGATGAGCGTCGTTGGAAGAATTTAGTTGTTAGGATTCCGCAGTTGCGGCTGTCAGTTGAACTATTGTTTCAACAACTAGAAGTCTCCATCGTCAATCGAAAAAGGGTTTTTTCAGTGTTGATGAACCACCATTTTAGATGTCTAGGGGACTAAGTGTCTGATGCCACATCGGGATGTCACTCCGACCGCCGACAAAGTTGTGATCCGTGGAACTCTTAAAATGACAGATTGGCCACTGTTGCGGAACTATATATAGTTAGCCACCCGATGATTAGTGGTTTTCCCGGTAATGTATTGTTAGATAGTTAGCGGATGGAGCAGCCAATGTGCCAACGGAGGAGGAAAAAGGAATTTCTGAAAAATTGTCAAAGTATTAGAAACATTGGAAAAACCTAGACGATGGAAGCATCGATACGTCAGCAAAAAATAGATGATGAAAATGTCGACGCGGCAGAGGAATAAAGGAATTTTTCCACCAAAAATTCTTAAGTATGGAATTCGTCGGTAGAATTTTAGTTGATCTAATCGATGAACTTTAGAGGATGGAGATGTCGATGTAGCGGCTGACATCAAAAGAGATTAGATGATCGCGCATCCTCCATTGCAGCTACCATGAGGACTAGCATTTCGATGACTAGAACTTTCAACTGTCGATCACTGACACATAGCGCTTAGGGGTTTTTAGCGTCAATGGAATTCAGAGGAGTCAGACATTTGTGCACCTATCATTGTGGAAGCTTAGAGAACTAGACGTCTCACAGGTAGAGGATCTGATCACCGATGAATAGACCATCGGTACCGCGGAAAGGGTTAGTTGTATGGCTACCAATGAGCAGTGGAGGAAATTAGTCGTTCTGACCACCGAAACATCAGAATGTTAGTTGGGATGAGACCCGATTCTCTTCAAGAAATTTTGGGTTTTTCAAAGTGGAATTTCTCTCAGCAAATTCCAACTATTTTTTAGTGGATTATAGGGCCGAGAAGGAAGATAATTCCAGGTGGCTGAAGTTCGCATTCCAGACCAAAATTTAGTTGCATGTTTTTCTATCATTTTTGAAATGATGTGGTTTTCACACCCAAGTTCAAAATTAAGCATGTGGATAGGAGTTGGAAATCTTATCCAGTGGGGAACAAGGGACAGTCACCAGAATTGAGTGTGGAGCAGCAAAGTGCTAGTAATTGCCTGAAAGAGAAATGTGTTGTTGTCAATATGGACAAATCCGGGAATTGCATGCCTAGAGGTAGCAAGACCATGAAGTCAAACCAACTGCTGTGTGGAAGAGGAGTTCCATTCAAAGATGAGGGAGTTGAAAAAAAAGGGGTAATTTCCTTAAACCCTGTCTTGCTAATTACAAGTTTTTTACATGAAATATATGAGGATATGCCTACCATGCATAAGATATTACATGTTGGTAATACATTTATAATGAGCCACTAATGATAATTATTGCATTGGTGTTGGCATTAGTGGAAAACCAATGACAACCTGGACATGGCTGAATATGTTGCTGATGCTGATGAATGTGACTAGCAAACCCTATGGAGAAAGGGATAAGGCAACAAGTCCAGAATAAAAAATTGGTGAGCAAATTCTGCAAACTCTTGCAAAAGACCAACCAAACTGGTAATGTCATGGGTGTAAGTAGGACCCGGGAAGGTAAGAGTTTAATTATGACAATTGCATGGAGTGGCAAAAACAAGAGGTCTCACACGATGTGGGTATTTGAATATTATACTGCATTCATAGAGAAATGTGTCATGCATGCATTATGTTGTTATGAGCTTAGTAGCCCAAGGAAAGTAGGCACTAATGATCTTGATTATCATCATGCATCCTATATGAAGTAGTCATGGTTGGGCCATGTATTGTATGTTTGAATGCATAGTATTCCTGAATCAATGCAAGGTAGCATTGAGTGGGTATGCATGAAAAGATTTTCTAAATCTTGTAGTTATGCATTGAATGGATGCATATGAAAAGTATGATTAAATGTTGTAGATATGCATACATAATTATGGGTGCAATTATTGTGATGCATTGCATGAATGCATTGAGATAGTGCATGTGATATTATGAATAACCAATGGCTAAACTGATGAGTTGGTGACAATTCTGGAACCATTTCAAGACTTGTTATGAATGTAGGATAATAAGTGCATAAAGATGATAGTCATGATCAATTGGCTATCGGAAATGCTCTATGGACGGGCTAGGTGGTACAATGATACGCTTGTAAAGTAAGGAGTATCTAAACAATTCATTTAAAATTCCATAAATGATGTGACTATACCTTGCAAATGTTTTTATGATAATGATTGCGAGAAGTAAATGAGCTTTGGTAATATTGATGTGATTAATAGGTGGGAGTATTTGAATTTTTAAATTCTGAAAATGCTTCAATGATGGCTGGAGCAATGAAAAGGTTATATGCATCTAAACTTACCAAGTGTTTGGTTTATTGAAGTTCAAGTTTCAGGTAGGTTGTTTAGAGCATGGCAATAAGAGTAAGACCATGACAAATGCCGGAATCTACCATGTGAAGGAGCCAAACCTTATGAGGAGAGTCTCATGGCTGTAAAAATAGTTTGTATGCATAATGGGTTGTTAAATTTGAATTTGCGAATTGCATATTTGAGAAATTGCTGACAACTACTAATCACTATTGGCTTGCATAAGATTGTGTCAGGAGGACGCATTGTAAGTTGGTATTCATGTTATGCTAGTAAGCATGAAATTATAAATGGCATAGTTGTGCTACTTACAAGAGACCCACAAATTAGGATCACCTCATTTCCAAGCAATTCAATTTCTGTAGTAAACAAAGTTAGAAATTCTCCTTGAGTTTAATTGCTAATGTCATTGCTTAGTTATGGAGCAATCAAATTTGGATTATATTATCAGATAATGATTGACTGTTTGGCTATTTGATGAATGTTCCAAGGTTACAAACTATAGGAAGATCATGTGTGATGGCCTGCAGGATCCAAACTTCATGGGAAGGTTTTCCCCTTATTTTGGAAATGGGTTTCAGGTGAAACTCTATTGGACATTTGGAAAATGTCTCATCTGCACTACATGTCTGGTAAGCAACATGAGTGAGATGGTATAGATTATGTTGGTAAGACATGTGTGGATATGAAATGAAAAGAGGAGTTGTGATGGAAAACCAAGGGACTATCAACTCAAGGAAGGGAGCCCCCATTGCTCCTTAACAAAGGAATACTGCATCGACAAATGGATAAGTGTTATATAACCCTAGGTAAGAATATGCATGTTAGATTATTGAATTCAATATGCAGAACATGTTTCGATTTTATTTCCATTATGACCTATTGTTTGAGTACGAATAGGGCCTACATGGCACACACTGGGAAATGGTGCACACTTTTCCGATGTCGGACCATGGAAGGGTTTTTCAATATTGATTACACCCTAGGGAGTGGATGCACTTTTGGTGTCTCCATAATTGATAGTGAATGATATGAAATGTGATTATAGTTTTATAATGATAATGCTAATGAATATGCTTATATTGCTTGTGTTGTCAGGCTAAACAAATGTAGTCTGGTGTTGTACACTAAATGGACAATGGCTTGAGCTCATCCTACCTTCTACAGAGAAGGACACATTCCTAAGGGACTGTCAACTAAGAGAAGGGAGTGGTCTCCCTAAAGAGCACCGAGAGGGAGACATTCCTGAGGGACTATCAACTCATAGAAGGGAATGGTCTCTTGTGTGATATGGGGTAGTGGAATTAGAGCTCACTACCGGAAATGAGACCTGGAAATGGTCGTTTATTGTTGATATAAGTGCATGTGTTATTGTTGATGGTCTGATAAACCCAATGATGTTGGCTTGGCTGATGATTGGTTGTTGATATACGTGCATTATTGATATAAGTGCATGCAATTTGTTGACAGTATGATAAACCCAACTAAAGGTTGCCTTGACTGTGCCTAATATATGTATAAAAGGATGTTGTGAAGCAGCCTGCATGCTGGTCTAACATTCAACTCCATAGATGATCCCAAGGCTTGCAAAGTGAAACAGGATCCTATGGACCAACGAGGAAACGCACAATACAGATAAGTGTTGGATTATTTTGCAATTCTTGCTTATGAATATGCATGTGTATATGAATTGGTTATGATGTTTTAAGCTCTTATTTAAGATATAAAAACTGATGAGAATAAACTAAACATGTGAATTTATTCAATGTTTGAATATAGGTATCGTTGGAAGCGAGGACTATGAGAGCATCCTAGGGGTGCATGTGAACATATTACTGTCCTGAAGAGCTCAAAATGAGCAGTAGTGAAAAAGGTTCTAGTGAGACTGTGAAGTTCCTAGTAGCTGAGACAAACCATGTGGGGAAGCTCCATGGTTGAGAGGCCTGAAATAGACCGGAGGCACTAAGTGTCATGACCAAGAGGGATTGGTCCAATATTCATGGTGAAGTGAAAGGGGCTAAGAGCATGAAAATCCACAGTGATGGTGTGGGTTCCAGGATGGAACAAAACAAAGAGGGGAAAAGTTGTTGCTGCTCTCTGTTGCCTTTATTATATATATA
>LPNX011200990.1:0-14294 GCA_001517045.1 Pseudotsuga menziesii
TACAACTTCTCATCTCAGTTACTCATTACCAATTGCTCTATTGTTGTAAGTTTATATTTTAATTTAATTGAAAAAAATGAAATATTTTGCATTTTGAATGCTTGCCGACTTTTGGTCAAGTCATTCTGGCTTTTTGGCCCTGTCAAGTTATTTCCAATTCCAAATTTCAACACTGATCTCGGTATATGGTGCTAATTCTGAATCTAGTCATATATGGTGCCCCGTATTTAGCTTATTACATTCAGTAGCATAAGTATATGGAAGAATTACTCAACATTGATCTCTAGAGGTGCTTGGATTTTTCTTTTGTGTTGAGGAAAGCTTCAAGTTTTATCCATGCACAATCCCTTGTGACAATAATCTCCATGAAACAGGCAACTCACCTTTCAATCCACTAGCTCGGCAAACTGGGACTGTGCTTGATCTTTTAGCTTGTCAAATTCCTTAGTGACATTAATAGCCTTCCATTTATATCCTCCTTCCAATCCTCTTCACTGATATTGATTCCCATGGCTTTGTTTTCAGAGCCAAGGGTCCATTAAGTGAGTTTGATTTGCAGATTGTGGACTTATTCAGAATTTCCTATCCAATGGTGTAGCCTGTGGCCTTTGGGGGTTTATTTATACTGGTGGGCTAGCAAATTTTTTGTGTCTTTCCAAGTAGTGCCCCACTTCTTCAACTCTTCAAGGAACTTAGTCTAAGCCTCAGTCCACATGTGACATAACAGAACAATGAGCTACAACTTTTTTTCCCCTTTCCTCCCCCCTTCATGTTGATCGAGGCATCTTGGCAATTACTGATCTAGAAGCCTCAGAAGTAGTTTTAGACTAGGTCCTCCAGCTAGAGTCTCCCTCCTCATCAGAAACCAGACCAGCCTCAGATTTGGAGTTATCAAACTCCACTGACAGGGATGGGAGTCATTCCAGAATAGGATTCATAGCAATCACGTGGACTAAACTGAATTCAATCGCAAAAAAACAAGGAATCCCCTGTTGAGAAGGTCGATCAGGATATAAAGATAACCTTACTAGAATCTATGGGATAGATTTATAGTGGCACAGCTGACAGATGCAACAGATGTTGATAATGGTATGATGGCACAACTTTGTTCTCTGTTGATGCTAGCTTGTTCCTTTTATGTTGTCAAGAATGGAAATTCCAAATTGTAGAAGGTAGTGTTTCAATGATAGAGCTCTTATGTCTTCATAAACTTGTAAGATGCTCTTGCTTTGATGCATGTGCCTGGATAGTTCTTTAATTGTGCTAGGGATACTTTTGAATCTATGGGATAGATTTATAGTGGCACAGCTGGCAGATGCAGCAGACCTTGATAGTGGTACGATAGCACAGCTTTGTCCTCTGCTGATGCTAGCTTGTTCCTTTTATGTTGTCAAAAATGGAATTTCCAAGTTGCAGAAGGTAGTTTTCCAATGATAGAGCTCTTATGTCTTCAAAAACTTGTAAGATGATTTTGTTTTGATGCATGTTCCTGGATACTTCTTTAATTGTGCCAGGGATACTTTGCCCTTTTGTCATTTTTTTCCTTCATCTTTCATCATTTATTATGATAAAGTATACCGAAGGTTGGATCCTCTGAAATAAGTCACTGCAGAAGTTTAGCATTAATTGAAACATGAACTTTGTTGTTTTCTCCATTAGGAGTAGCATCAATGATGATGCCAAACACTTGAAATCCGTTTGCATTAATATTATGGATTGATTTGGAAATTGATGGCCTTAAATAATTGGCATGAATTATAGAAGTCATATCAAGTTTCAAGTCCTTTGTGGAATGATAAACCAAGGGAAAAATCATTTGAATAAATTAGAAATCTTGCAGTGGAAACTCATGGTCTGAATGGGGGAATTATCTATTTTGAATGCCCCTTTCATATAGGAGATTGAAGGTATTGTAGCAGTTTCATTTTTGTGGCAAGGCCGTACACGCTGCTTCTTTATATTTAAAAGGTATTGAATTGAAATGGTAAGCTTACATTTGTTTTCTGGATATGGGATTTCACTAGCAGTCATAGATCATGAGAGATTTACAAATATATATATGCATGCATATGATTATATTAACAATTCAAGAAAAACATAGAGATGAAGAAACCTTTCTGCATAGGGTATTCCATCAATGCACACCTATAATATATTGCTCTTGTTAAACATGCAGACTACCAGATTCCAATGTGAGGTTACAGGTTACGTTGTTTAACCTTTAATTCTTGAACTTGTGTTTTATATACAAAACCCGGATATATGTTGAATGCATTCATTTTGGTGTTACAAATCCATTTGTAGCTAAAAGTATATATTTGGTTGATGAGCAACTTTATTCCAAATTGAGGATTTGAATTCCTGAGACATTTGGTGTGTAGCTCTTAGTCAATGGTTTGAAACAATTGCATGATACTGGAACTCCATAATGCTCATCAAAACAACAACACATTCTAGCTCCATACATCGTCCCATCATTGATGTCTCCTATTCTATTAAGTGTTTGTAAGCTTTTTATATGTGGCGTCTATTTCTTTTTTTTTTAATTTGTAATATTAAATAAATTGCACACACAAAACTCTTTGCCCTTTGGTTGCATAATAAATTCGTCATTAGTTTCAGTTTCCATCTAGGGTTTGTCTTAGTGTGCAGAAGAAACTCATTAACAGTTGATCTAAGTGCAGACATGAAAAACATCCATTGATTCCTATTTAGTGAGTGACTCGGAATACTTGGATAGAAATAAACATAAAAAATATATGTAGCAAATCAGTGCAGCAGATTAGGTAATGATCAATGGTTAATTTTAGTTAACCTACAGAGTTATTGAAGGGATGATCTACTGTTCTATGAAATATTTTTTGGACTTGTCAACATAATAAGTATTCATGTATGAAGGTTTCTACAGTTAGTCATAATGTAGTGAGTCCAAACACAATTCAATTCCAGATAATTTCACTACATGAGTATTTTTGCAACTAAACTGTATTTGTATTTGTACTATGTGATTATGCTTGCCAACAAAGGTGCATGATGAGAGGATTTTTCGAAAGAATCCATAAATATTTTGGATCTTGTGATTATTCCCACCAACAAAGGTACATGACTCTAAATCTTAACTATCGAAAATATTTAAGTATTTCCCTTTACAATTAGAGAAAGAATCATGTTCTTTTATTAACATTTATTGTGTGATTTGTTCATGACTTGCAATATGCCATTTCAAAATAGTTGTATTGACTTATGTTTCAATTGTAATCCATCTTGACAAATGGACATGTGATGAACATTCAACTATGCCTTGTGAACTTTGTGTAAAAAATGATTTATTTGATAAAGTGCTTGCCATTTTTTTTTAATTTCTTAATTTCTCATGAAATACATATATTGGGAAAATGCCTACAAAACATTATTAAGAAGATTAATGGTTCAGCATATGATCAATCAGATTTTTTTGAACCTTTGTTTGTACTACAAGACTTTGATATTGACAAAGATCTGGTGGCTTCATTGGCTGGAGCAATGTTTGTGTCAGAGCTAACCATAGTGGCAGAGAAAAAAATAATTATAGATCAAGAAAAAAGGAATAAAGAAAAGGAAGAGTTAGAAGATAATATTTTCTATTTAGTAGCAGAGAAAAGGGACATTAGTTCTTTGCTTCGAAGTGCCATGAGAGAGAAAGAGGGAGCTGAAAAGGGCTTTAAGGAATTGCCAAAGAGCAATGGTGAAAATCAAATAGATTCACCTCAAAGTAATGGTACTATTTTAGATGTTGCAGAAAGGGGTCTTTAGAATACTTGGATTGGATTTCAAGGTCGGTTCCCTTGTGGGGGATATAGGCATTATATCTGTTAATGGAAGAAAAGGAGGAGAAGATGGTTTTGGAATGGTATGGATTCTTTCAAGTGTGTTGTGATGTTTGTTTATAAACTATGTTTTTTAAATGTATAAACGGTCATAGTTTAAACTTTAAATTCTTCAATGAATTTTGTATTTTTTTACTTCTCATAGGCCTCTGCCTTGGGGAACATAATGAAAACATCACGGCTTGAAATTGCAGAATTACGACACACACTGGAAACATTGAGGTATGGTCATATAGGCTATAACTAACTAATATATGTGTGAAGTGTAGAACTAGAGAAACAAATCATTTAATGTATGTGAAAGAATGCATTTATTCTGTTCCATTACAAATTTTATTTTATAAACTTAAACTATTGCATATTAGCATAATGTTTTTATATTATACAGTTGGCTTGCTATGCATTCCTTTTTTTGTTATGTTGTGCCAAATTCACGACAGAACTAGAGCATCTAAGAAGACTTTCTGAAACTCAAACCAAAGATCTGGTTGAGAAAACAATACACATACAAGAACTTGAGGAAAAGGAGACGGTTGCAACTGAAAATGTAATTTTCCTGCTAATAAATATTTTAATGCCATCTTACTCTAGAACTTCTTTTTTTTTCTTGAAATTTATGTGCAGAATATTCCATTTATAATCTAAAGTTTCAGTTTCCTTTCAGGTTGAACATGGATACACATTTTATTATATAATTTATAAATAGAATGATTAATTCATAAATAAGGTTTTTATTGGCAATGTTTTATATGTTTTAAGGTTGAAGTTCTCATGATGGACACAACATAGGAAGAAATAGGCAGGTGGAGGGAGGTTGCTGAACAAGAAGTAGCGGCTGGAAAAGTTGTCATGGAGGAGTTCCAAGAAGAGGTATTTTGACATTCTTATGGTTTCTATGCATTTCCTTTCTATGATAATGACAACAGTGATTCCTAGGTGTCAGACTTACCAGATTCACCCCTAGACATACACCTACACCCACCCTGGAATCTCATTGGAACTATGGAATTATTGATCTGGAATGGATTTGGGAGAATGTCATTTCTTAAATAAGATCTTCTTCTAGTCTGTATGGGTGTGGACAGGTTCAATGGAAGATTTTTTTTAAATGTATTAGCATTTAATTGTGCCTCTGTGCATGATGGAATGTGTGCCACTGCACATGATGGATTTTGAATTTGTTGAGTCATAGCACCAGCTGTTTGTTGCATCACAACACCCGCAGCTATGGATTGAAGTGTCAGTCTATTGAAATGGGCCATATGTTTTAAAAGCATATAGTCCTACAGTAGGTACCTTGATAGCTCACAGCACTTGTTGTTTTTGGAAATTGGGTTTCTGCGAGTTCTCTATTCTATTTGCCTTTGAGAGACTTCTACTTTCAGACATGCTGTGTTTATGGAATGTAGCAGTTAGGGAGTGGATGCTTGGAAATAACATTTGACCTCTTACTTGTTTATATACTTCTAGTGCAATTGGGAAACCAGATGGATACAAAGGTTTTCACAGTATAAAATTATAAATGATGAATTTCTTTTTCTCCAACTTGCCTGTGATTCAATTGGAAGGAATGATCATGGGTTCAAGGAATATCTAATGCACTAGATTATGGGTAATCCTATGTGCACCACTTTAACTCTTGGCTAATCTTACAATTCGACAATTTTATTCCTTCTGAATTTTGTAGTGGGTCATAGAAGGCATAAATCAATCCGGGAGGGAATCAATCTGGCAAAGGTTCCAAGTGCCTGCTGATGGGGAAATCAACTACTATTGCTGCTTCTAATGATAAATCTGATAAGAAAAAGATGATCTCTTTCTCATCTGGTGCAAGCCTACATGTTGTAGTTTTTTTCCAGTAGTGATACTACATTTAATATTTCTGTGACATGGTTATGGCTTCTGGGTCTTTTAGTTTATTCATGTATTCATTTACATAAGCAATTATTTTTGTTTTTGACAACGTTTGTGTTGGTCTTTGTTTTGGAAATAAATTATATTTAATATCTATGCATGACCTTTATGTGAGTTCCTTGTGAACTCACCTTCATAAGGATCTTTTTTTATTAAAAACCAACTTTAAGGCGACTCTGAGAGTAGCCCATAAAGTTTATTTCATGCCTTTGTCAACAGAGTTCCCCGTTCTGGAAACTTCTAATGACATCCATAGGATGCAGTAGATCTTGTGGGTAATGGTGACCCTGTTTTCATAGACAATGATGATTTTATTGCATGGTGAGCCCATTTATTTTTATTTTATTGTAAATATATAAGGCTTAAATTTATACATATCCTATTGCATGGAATAATATTGTGTAATGTCAATGCTTGAAATATAAGTCTACATACATGAGAGATTTCTTGTGCATGTTCTCTGTATGGAAGATTTGTATTTTAGCCTTAGTTATCTGCATGGAACATTGTTGTAGTGTTAATACTTTAGAGAGTAGCATGCAGGAACATTTTCTTGTTTCTTTTTTGTCTTATAGAGATATCTCCTTCTAGACAAATATTTCTATTAGAAACAAAAATTCCAGTACTCTACCTCGAGACTTTATCTGCCTATCTTGATTATAGTCTTGATTGTAATTTGGAGGTAATTATGAAATTTGATTTGGACTTTTAGAGTTGGAAAAGATCAAGGTTCAAATGTAGCTTTATGCTTTTCCATGTTTGCTAGGCATTCATGCTGTCACAGTGGATTGGGATATCAAGGGCTCAGTATTCTATGCTTTCTATGCTTTGATATATACCAAAAATGGTGATAGTGACTGACCCACGTTCTCATCATGACTGAGACAAGCAGGTGGTTCATAACTGTATGCTTCCCATGCTTATTAGTCACCCACATTATCACCATGACTCAGAAAACAAGGCTTAAGCATGATTCCATTATTACTAGGCACCAACATTATTAACATGGCTTGAAAAGTCATTTCATCTTGGTATAAGAATGTTTGGAGAAAAAACTGTTCTATGTAATTGTTCTGGCCATTTGGCATCATGCTCAAGTTAGCCGACATGATTGGCTTCCAAATATTTTCTTTCTATGAAGTTGTTGCACTAGTTTATCTATGAAGCCAATCTTCCATGGCATACCAACCGCTACGCATTGATAAACTTGAAGGGGATCTTTGTTTTACCAGTGGAAGCTTTGATATCATCTGAATGTTGAACATATACACTTGTATTTATAACGCCATTGAATTTGTACCTCCCATGCTCCAGGGATAATTTTAGGGGCGAATTTTATCCTAGTGGGCTATTTTTCCATGTTTTTCTCCCAAAAAAGATTCACCATTTTGCATTTTTTGAAGCCCTGGTTTGCCCAATTTTGATGGGGTAAACGTTTTTCACCCTAAAAGTCACCAAATTATTATATAAACGATATAAAATCCTTGGAAATTAAAATATTTTTTGAAAAATATCGCCAATCATTTTATAGTTGGTGTTTTAAGAATTGGTAATATTCGTCAACATTTATACACTTTCAAATAAGTATGGTTCCTTAAAATCATCCCTTCCATGCTCTGATTCCTCTTACAGAGCTGCTCTATCAGGAGCGAAGCTTGAATGACATGACAAGTTTCAAGGCTTCTATGTGCTACCCAGTGATGTAAGAGTGGGTTTGATTGAGTAATTTAATTGCAACAAGATTGTTTTTTTGTTAATATGTAAGAGTGGGTTCGATTGAGTAATTTAATTGCAACAAGAATTTTGCCTCATAGTGCTCAATAGTTTAGTTTCAATGGAATCATTGTAAGATCCAACTTATCAAAGGCTTCTCTATAAGTGGAGAATTAGGCAACTAAACATGTTATCCATACGATTTTTTATTCATTTCGTAGTAGGACTTGCAGACAAATTTACTTGCAAGTGTTAGCTGGCCTTGCAAAAGCAGAGTCCAGACATCAAAACGTAACTCTGAATGTTATCAATTTCGATAAAACTGTAATCCTAGGAACAATTAAATTGTATCTTCCATTCCCAGGAAATCAGAATGTGTTTAAAAAGAATACTGTGAAAGCTAAGTTTGTGGATAGGTGAAAATAATCAACGGAGTTTTCTGTAGAATGTATTGACCATTTGGACTAATGCCTTAGGTGATTATAGGCAAAATTCTTGTCAAGAGTGTTATACTTGGGAATCTATCTTTATGCTTCTATAGACTTCTTTAAGTTCAAGCAAAGGAATTATGAAGCAGACCAACTGCCTATGATTAGTTTCCTGTAGAGTCTCACATGTTTCTTCTTTTGACTAAGGTCGAGGTCAAAGTACATTATGTGCACTATTCAATTGCCAATGAACTTGCTTTCATTTACTGTCTTAGCCAAAACATTTGCGGTTGTGTTGATTTCTATGTGACACTTTATATATAGATTTCACCATTATATTTTGAAAATTCAAGGGTGGAGATTGCTTTATTTATGTAATCAAGGCTTGTACATGGTCGCTACAAGTATTCCTTCTATTGATTTAGCAAATAAACATTTCTACTTACATGTTCTTTATGATTTCTTTCACTCCCTATCCCCGTTCTCCAAGCAAAATCATGTCTTTCTCTATGTATTAAATGCCTTTTCCAAGGTGATAGTTGTTGACTTACATCCTTTGATGTATTCCAAAGAATAGAATGCACCTCAACTTGTGTACTTGATTCGAGTTCCCATTCTCTCTTCTCCCGACAGACTGATAAATTTGTCATTGTTCTTACTGCACTAAATTTGTAAATTTTTCCCACAATTTTTCATGGCCTCCATCCTAGAATATACAACCTGACAGGATAGACATTCATGTTATCTTGGAAAAACATACTTTATCTTCTTGGCAACCCCTGATACATATCCAAGTCAAGAATACCTGGAATTGGAGAATACAGGCCCCAGTCACTCTATGGGACATGGTTTTCAGTTGTTTGACCTGCATTTGTATTTACTTATTTTCTATAAATTTGCATGTCAAAGTATTGATTCAACTGAAGTAATTGTAGGCATCTTTTTTCATGGAAGAAACATGTTAATTGAAGCTTTATAACAATTCAAATACTCATGTGAGCAAGAACTGCATATGATTCTTATAATATGTTGAACTATGTGGGACAGGGTTTTCAGTTGTTTGTCTTGCATTTGTATTTATTTATTTTCTATAAATTTTCATGTTAGAATCTTGATTAAACTGAAGTAATTCTAGGTATGCTTTTTACTGGAAGAACCATCTTCATTGAAGCTTTGTAACAATTCAGATACTCCTGTAAGAAAGAACTCCATAAGATTCATGTAATATGTTGACTAGATTGTTTGTTCTTGTTGCAGTTTCCTGTGGGACCTATCCATCATCTGTTAAAATCTAGAGTATCTACGAATGGAAGGGTGGGAGCAACTACAGCTGTATACTCTAGAGCTATTCTGGAGTATCTCACTGCAGAGGTTTTAGAGCTGGCAGGAAATGCCAGCAAAGATATCAAGGTTAAACGTATCACCCCAAGGCATTTGCAGCTTACTATTAGAGGAGACGAAGATCTTGATACTTTGATCAAAGGTACCATTGTACGTGGAGGTGTCATCCCTCACATTCACAAGTCACTTATTAACAAATTAACAAAGAAAGATTAGTTTCTTTGTTTGGGGGTTGTGGGGGTTGTGAGGAACATTTTATTGTAGGATGTGGACTAAAATGTTTAGCACAATGGAGTGCTAGGATCAGTATTTGTGGATTTAGGTATTACTTGCAATCTCCCACTGCCTCGTTTTAATTTTACTTGTTTTTCTTTGCTTACCCTCTAACAACTACCTTATCGGCATATTATTGCACCTTCCTTGGGGCAATTTCTAGTTAAATAATTGTTAATCAAAGTCAAAGGAAGGCGAGACTATTGATTAAAATTTTTAAAAAAATAGGAGTTGGTGGTGTCCTTGGATTATGTGATTGACTCATGGTGGTTTAATTCTGTGTTGCTATGCCCGTTGTCTATCGTTGGTTTTCTAGAGTATTAATATTCATAGGTGTGGGCTGGAACTTAAAAGGACTCTCGAATAAAGGTAACCTCCCAAATTTCTGCTTGGCATTTTGGTGTTGCAATTATTGAAATTTGTTTGGAATTATTTGAAGTAGCTTTGCCTTACATTTTAATGTTGGGCTTCTTATTATACCCACCTTCGGTAAGTATTTATGCGTTCTTTTCGAAGTTAAACTAATTTAATTTTTCATTTTTCATTTGTTAAAGAGAGATTATTTATAGTTTTTCAAAAGTTTCAAAATATATATATTAAATTAAAAAAAAAATCACAATTTTACAATACTATATTATTGTTTTCTGGTGGGAAGAAAACAATGATGAAACTAATTTAATTTAGTTTGAGCCATATTTATCAGAATTTAAAAATATATTAAAATTTTGAAACTAAGTATTATTATACTAAGTTCCATGTATGTGAAGACAAGTACTATGTCATTATGAAAATAAATTTTCATAAATGGATTCCATTTTTTGGTTTCAATGCTTTGGTGGGATAAGATTCACTTGTCAAGATTTAAAAAAGCGAGTTGTCTAGCTAGGGGACGATTTTCCCTTTATTTTTGGTTGTTTTTTATTCATTTTTGGCAATGAATCTTCAAAGAGTTTTCAAAACGTGTAAAAACTTTGTTAAATTTTACAGAGTGTGTGTGTTTGGGGGTTTTGGTGTTACGTGATTTCATTTCTGCACTTAAAATCGCTCAACAAACAATAGAAAATACAAGATTTTGTGAGTTAAATTCACTGCATTCTGGCTGAAAATAAACCGAAAAATCCAAATCATCCCTTAGTTAGACAACTCCTTAAAAAAGTGCATATTGGTGCACCATACTTTTACCATTGTGCATACAAAGTCTTGAGAAACTTCCCTCTTTTCAATATACAATTTCTCCATGCATAATTGCATTTACATTTTACAAAGGCCAAGGACCGTGCACACTTTTACAAAATTGCACTAGGGCTTAAACTCTGCCAAAATTGATTGAAGCTTTGCAATGGTTGCAAGGTTGACTTTTGTTTAAACCCACAAGTAAATGAGTAAGTCTTATTTTTCATTAATTCTTATTCTAAGTTTTTAAGGGGTTTTGATGGTTTTAATGTGAGGGATTTGGTCTTGAGTTGAGTAGGATGGTCCAAGGAGCATAAAATTACCATTTTGTTAGAATTTGATAGCTACAACAGGGTTTTGGTCAGGGCGTCTAAGTTTATATTCTCAAGGTATTGCATCTCTACCAATTGAACCAAGAAAGGTTGTGATTGCACATCCCTCCTATTTTGGAGATTGTTGAACTACAGTCTAGATGAAATCTTCATCAAATCCAAAGAGAATATATCACAACAAGGATGACATGGTAGAAATCTCTGAACCTGGCCACATTCAACAACCACTCTTAAGGTAGATCCTTATTAATCATATTCTTCATAATCTTGATAATTTCCCACTACATGCATTTGAATAGTATGTAGAAATCAAAAGAGAGATGATGTAATAGGAGAGGTGCAACCAAAGCAGTGGGTAAGCAGGCTATTTCAGTTAGGTATTGTGTCCCTCCTGGATGTGCCTTACTTTGGATATACTCCACCTATTCCTTCATGTGTTATATTTTTACTAAGAAAGTTGCAGCGAGGCATTCTATGGTTAGACAAACCCTACCTTGTTGACCAAGAGATCATGCATTGGTTTCTAGCCTACCTAAAATTGGACTCGACGACAACCAAAATGATTTTAGTTGAGGAAATCAATACAAATGATTTCATTAGGCTTAATTTATTCCCAAATATCTAAGAGGTCAATTGATACTTCACATAATAGTAACAAGGATTGGTTTATATAGTCAAATTCATGCTTTTGTAATGATTACAAATTCAAAGATGGTTTTTTTGTGGAACAAAAGCTCATTATGAACTTTTCACGTTTTTTTGATTTTGTGGGGTAGCTGCTGGAAGTTATCTTCTGAGAAAATATGCATTTGATTAGGGAATCTATATCCTAGATATAGGAGGAAATGAATTCAACTAAGGGTATAAGAACTTGAAACTAAGCTCCAGCTAGGTGAAGCAGAGCATTCATCCCAATGTGGCAAAAAATGGCATAGTCGTTGTCAAGGCATAAATAAATCCTTGTGATGACAACTCTATCATTCTCACTATTACAAGAACTCATCTCCTTTTTGTTGTTTGAATGGATTGAGGAGCTATATAATGAAAGGGCTAGAAATATTTTGGTAAAGGACATGAGGCCTCAAGGATTCTAGTGCTTTTGGTTCACCTATTTTGGCCATTCCTCCAACAATTTTGATAACTGTGGCTTCTCTATTTCTTAATACAATGGTTTAATGAAAGGACAGATCATAGATCTATGTGGTTAGTTCAAGGGTTCCAACGTCATATATGTATTACATTATATACAACTTAATAGTTGAACCCTCTTGTTATTATGAGCACCCAAAGTCTTTGAAGAGAAACGACAATTAGATCTAGCATCTCCATACCATATTGTGAGACAGATTAACTAGTTTTAAAAAAATATTTATGAAGGATTTGATCTAGCTATAAGATGAGATCAATTCATATATATCATAGCATTTATCAATTAAAAATCACACTACATGCATAAATTCTTAACAATGAACAAGCACACTCATGCACTCTAATCATTATCATGGTGTTGCAAATGTTGGTTTTGAAGAACTTATCATCATTAGCATGGCACTGCAAATATAAAAACATAAAGAGAAAAATTATAGGATGAAAACAATCCACACCTTGTCTCTCCATGCAAGAGCTTGGTATGTGGTAGGGTTTGTCATTTCGCTCCATGAAAAGGTAAAGGAGATAAGTCTTCTACAATTTCTTTGGCCTGCTGCATGGTCTGGCATTTTTCTCTAGAGAAAAGTAAAGAGACCAATACTCTACAAATGTTTTCTTCATATGGTTGTATTGTATTATGGGGATGGAAATAATGACCATAGCTCACAAAGCTACTTCGAACAGGAAGGTCCGTTGGAAATATTAATTACAAGAAGATCTGCATCACATCTCAGCCAACTGAGTCAAAGCCTGTAGAAGTACATTTTTTTCCAATTAGTCTGTCAGGTCATGGAGTTCACATCTCACTATATTTAAGTAGTAGAATTGTATTTATGAATTCAATATTTTAGGTAGAAATTAATTACAGTCTTTAATGTTAGTCAGTAGCTTCCAAGAGAAACAAAATTTAGTCTTTGTATATGTAGAAGAAGAAGAAAAAAAATTAGATATTTCGAGAGACAGAGAGACAGACAGAGGAGAAGAGTAAACTGGAGAAGAACAGAGTAAGAAAGAAAGGAGAAGAAGAAAAAATCTAAGAAGATTTCAAGAGCTCAAGCTCATGTGTTGAGAGCCCAAGCTCTATAAAAGGTAAAACATCCAAGTATATTTCCAAGTATGTAAACGCGACTGTAGTTCTTTTTCTATGTGGTGATAATATATAAACCCATAGTTTATGCTTGAATGCATGTCTTATTTATGTCGTTCATCTTCCCTAGAATTACTTGTGTGAATGTTGTTTACATTTAATGTTTGTGAAACACATAAAGACTCCACAAATATTTTACCGTGTAAAAGTTTAATTTTTAACCTTAGAGTGCTTAACACAAGTCTTATTTAATATTTTGGCTATATGATATTTTGAGCTTGTCGCACGAATGTTGTATCGAGTTTTATCCCAAGTTACAGAGTGGTGAAAAGAATTTTTCATATTATAAGTTAATAGACAAAGACATATCCTATTATAAAGTTTTTTTAAATGTGGTCTTGTCAAAGTGGGAGTTGGGCACATCTAAAAGTGTGTCACGGTAAAAGCATGTCAAAGTCAACAAGGTGTCTGTCGAGGTAAAAAGTGTGTTGGGATAAAAGTACGTAAAAGGTGTGTCGACAAAAAGTGAAAGTTGATTCCTCTCATAGTAAAAGTCCATCACAGTAAAATTATGTCGCAGTAAAATTTCATCGGAATAAAACCCTGTCGCAGTAAAATCCCATCGTAGATATTTCAGTCAAAGTTAACTCATCAATGAAAAAAGTGGGGTTTCCCAAAGGTAGTGTGTTACAGCTCCAAAAGTAAAGAAAATAAAATTTCTTACTTTGCAATAACTCAAGTTGATTGCCATATCCTCTCTCTCTCTCCCCCTCTCTCCACACATGCTTTCAATATCTAGTATCATAGCAGGTTTAAGAAAGAAACCTTGTCTTAAAACGGAAAAGTTAATTTTCTAAGGAAAATAAAAATTAAAAATGGATTCCACTTCTGGTACACAAATGTCATGTTTACAAACTACAATTTTCTGGGGAAAGAATTATAAATATTGGTCTCTAACAATGAAGGATTTTTTCATACGTCAATATGTTTGGGAGACAGTCCAAAATGGCTATACATA
>LPNX011201095.1:790-23419 GCA_001517045.1 Pseudotsuga menziesii
TTTATCTTGTTCTTGTGTGAGAGATTCCATGAAATCTGCAAGGCTAGGCATCTTCCAGGTTCGAGCTGTGAGTTTTGTGGGATAGAATTTTGAAACAAAGACTGAGTAGTCAGGTCCTAGATTCAAGAGGATGGCCAATACGAGCTGATCATCTTTCTTTTCGATACCACACTGCTTCAGCTGCAAAACTAGTGCTTTGAACTTGGAGAAATATAGCTGCAAGGATTCAAAGCTACTGGGACTCAGAGAAATCAGCTCATTTTCGATCTGATGTCCCCTCATCTCATCTGTATTTCCAAAAAGATCAGAAAGCTTCTCCCATACTTGATCCGGTGAAGTTAATCCATCGAGATGGAAAAGGAGGTCTCGGGAAATACTGAGACATAGGAGGCCATAAGCCTCATCTCTCCGATTGTGCCATTTGATCTTCTCTACAGCAACATTGGGCTCTGATTCTGTATCCATAGTCACCCTATAGAGGCCTTTCACTCTCAACAAGATCTCCATCTCTGCTTTCCATTCAAAAAAGTTGAAGGGAGTCAAGATAGTTTTCTATGAATCCATAGCTTTAGAAAATCTGTCTCGACTGTCAGTAGAAGGCTCCCAGTCTTGATGTCGAACCTGCAAAACAATTTTTGAAGGAGAGTAATAACCTACAATGGCTCTGATACCATGTAGAAATTCATGCCAGCAATAGATTAATTTTACCCACAACAATTATCAATTGATCATGCAAAATTGCTAACAATGGAGACTGAATATGGAGCTGTATCACAAAATTATATTAACTGAGTGTACAATATCCAACCTTGTAATAACATAGGTTTCTAAATATATAGAATACATCAAGAGATCAAATGCATAAGGAGGCATCCAAAACTAGCATAAAGCAGGCTTACCCAAAATAGGAAAATCCCCCATAGGTGTAAAAAGCTGATCCCAAATCTGTCATGAGGCTCACGAATTGGCAAGGGTGCATGGGAAAGCTAATGAGTGGTGGAATGGCAGCTCATACTTGCTTTTACATGGAGGAAAGAGTGGAGGATGAAAGGGCAAGAAAACAAGTTCACCTCACCTAGTCTTGCTTTCCTATGTGCCTTAAAACACTGAAAAAGAAGTCAATAAAGCAGAAAAAGTAGAAGGGAACCTAGGAGGCCAGGAATAAAGAATATTTGATTCCTAAGGCTTTCCCAAGCGCTACATGAGTCAAAGATGACAAGTTTGACCTCTATGGATAGGCAATTAGCAACTTGCACATGGTGGGACTCATGAACTAGGCAAATAAGACAAAAATAAATGAATTAATGTCTAAGTGGGTAATACTATGGGTTTGATTATTCTAACAGTTACAAAAAAGGCTTTACAACCCTTTCGAACAACTTTCTTTAATTGCAAAGTAGAGATATGACTTATAGCTATTTTCCTAGAGATTCCTCTTACATTTATTGTTTCTCCATCGTTATTTACTCAAGTAAAAGTTTATCGAAGCAGTTCAGGACTACCCTATGTTGTTCTAACCAATCCATGCCAATTAACATATCATAAGAACCCAAAGGTAGGACATTAAGCTTAACAAAGGTTTCAAACTGATCCATGTTTACAATACAATCTTTTACAAAACTAATCACCTTATTTTTGCACCAGTAGCTAGCTGGACTAACCATGACTTTGCAAACTTTTCTACTGATAACTTGCATTTTTCTACTAAATCAGGAGAAATATAACTTAAGCTAGCCCCTAGATCAATTAAAATAGATATAGGTTTTTTATTTAGGTTACCTTCCACTTCCACCAAGGAAGTTTGATAGTTTTCCTGCCTATTTTCTAGTGCTGCGTTGATCCTGGGCATTGTCCTTGCTAGATCACCAACAATCATCTCCTCCTGCACCATAAGTATGTTGCTAACAGTCTTCTTCTAGTTGGGGCAAACTGATGCATAATGAGGACCATTACATTCCCAACATTTTACTGGTTCTTTTCATTCATTATTCTTAGTGTAATTACCATGATTATTAACAAGTTCTTTATTTATAAGACCACTTGGATTTATCTGTGAATTTTCTTTATTCCCTTGGATGTTTTTATTAGGAAAATTCCATCTGTTATTATTTCTGAAATTACGATTAGGTACGAAACCTTTCTTTTTTTGTTCAAAATTATTAGATCTTTTAGCCTTCCAGTTTGGCATACTTTCATTTTTGCGATTCTGCTCATAACAGAAATTCGCCTTTCTCATCGCTTCTTCTAAGGTTTTTGGATTGTCATATTAAATTCTATATTTTATATGGAAGGGTAAACAGCTTAGAAAATGGTGTACCTTATGCTTCTCATCCACAATGTAAGGCACATATCGAAGAAGACTTAAAAAATTACTGTTTACTTCTTTCATGTTCATTGTTCCTAGCTTTAGTTCATAAAATTCCTTAGCCCACTCTTCGTAGTACTGTTCTGACAATAATTTCTTCTTAAAATATTTATTAAACGTACTCCAGTTAATGTTCTTCTCCCTAATGCATTTTACTCATTTTAGGTCCTGCCACCAAATATCTTCCTTCCCAGTGAGGTTGTAAATGGCCATTCTTGCTTTTAGCTGATTAGAATAATTATAAATTTGAAAATATTTATTCATCCTAGAAAACCATGATTCAGCCTCTTCTCCTTTCTTAGTTTCACCATTAAAGGTTGGTGGTTTTATTTTCTTAAATTCTCCTGAAATTTCTTCATAAGGTTTAAATTTTCTCTTTCTTGTATGATAATTATATTCGCTACTGTCACTAGTGTACTAATAATTCTTCTTATGCGGATCGCCATAAATCTCAGAGGATGAGTTACTTTCGATTTTAGATTGTTTAGAATTCTTATTTTTATGTTGGTAAGGCATATCTTCAGATTCTGTTCGTTTATCTTTTTCTTCATTCTGAAATTTTTCCATTAAAATCTTATTCAGCTCCTCCCGAGCTCTCATAATTCTCTCATTTTCCTTTTTGACTGTTTCCATCTCTATTCTTAGTTCTTTAACCATTTCTACTAATTCATAAGAGTTATTTGTTATTTGTTCTTGTATAGGTTCTCTTTTAGAATTACTTCGTTCAGTAAACGGGGACTCCTCATCCTCATATTCTCCCAATCTTTCCATACCTGCCGTTTAACTCAGAAAAATTCTCTAGAAAATATATTTCAAAAGAAAAGTAATAATTAGTATGAATGTTTTTAAATCTACTGTTTATCTATGCAAGTTTTGACCCACATTCAGGCCTAGTGTGTGCACCTTGTGCTCTGATACCACATGTAAATACTCCAAAAATTCGTAAAAATTTAAAAATTTTCATGTAACATAAAATGTTCACAGTCGTCAATACCTAGGAATAATTAACTCCTAACAGTTACTTTAAACTTTATTAAACTAGAATGGAATATTTTGTAAATTTCTAGTTTTGATTACTCCTAGTTTGTTTTTCACAAATCCATGTTTAAGGAATTGATTTATGGTTTTGCTGTAACAGGAAACATAAACATAGGTTTGTATTCTAGTATTAAGTTTGTTTACTGTCTTATGACAAGTAGGAAGAACTTTAGTTGAGTTCGAGGCTTACTTAGCTTATAGGTAATGCAGTGAAGTGATGCTTCTGTTACAAGTCTTTTACAGGTAAGAAGTTTTTTGCCAGTTTTCCAAATCACGATTTATCATCTCCACTAGCATAGAATAAATTTCTAGTAAAATTATTTGTTTTACATCTTGAGCCAAGTAAGAGGTATCATTGATCTTTATTGTTATAAATCTTCATAATTGTTAGTAATAACAATATTTTAATAAACTGGATTTAGCTCAGTTACGCGTACTATCACATAACTTGTTCATTTAACTTTCATCCTGTGATTTTCAGTTGAAACTTGTATGTAATTCTAGTAGATTCATCTTGTAGAACGGATTTCTTTCTACCATTAAAGGGTTACAGTACCTAGAATATCTATGATCCAATTGTGGTCATAAAATACTTTGATCTAAACTACACATTAACACTAGTACTTAGTAAACATGATCGTTTATAACTATTCACAATTTGAAATGCCTTATTACCAATGTTTTTCTTTAAACTAGGTTTTAATAATTTTTATCTTAAGGGAATAAGAATTAGTCATCATAGAGGTCTACCCTATTTTCTTTTATATGATTCCTCATCTCATACGGGTCTTATTAATAAATCATATACTAGTATTCATAATTTAATGCCTAGACTATAGTCCTAGCTAGATATCTTCTATAGTTACAAGTATATACATATATCATTGATTTCATTCTCCATTTTGTATCTTCGTAGAACCATATACCAAGCATTATTTAATATGAGATAAACCATGAGCATGTATAAGTTTTCTTATACATTTATAAAGGTTTTAGATTATACTAAATATCCTAGTTTAGTGACTACCTCCCATACTATTTACTATGGTTAAGAACAAACATAAACCCTAGCAATGATAATATAACCATGACAAATAAAAATATGGTATTGATTTTTATGCATGATTATGTGCAGGATGAACAAGGGTTTCGAACTATAGTGTCAAACCCATCCTTTGCAAATAATGTTGGAGCTACGTCTTCGAAACTCATTTGATAGGGTTTTGACTTTGGAGATTTTGTTATATAAGTTTCTCTAAACCATAAAATCTTGCCTTTACCCTATCTTTTACCATGCTCTAGAAGAGAGCCCACAAGCTCATGGCCGCTCAGCCTGTTTGTCACTCCATAGAGTGAACTTCCTTGTTTCTTTCCTTATTTAAACTACATTAAGAGTTGCATTTGGGTAATTGTCTTTGTTTCGAGGATATACCCTTCCTTGTCATTGCTCAGCTCTGCAACAAATATGCTTCTACCACTACATTGCCTCTGCAAGTGTTTTTAGTTAATCCCTGGTGCTTTGGTGAGTTGTGGAAGTGAGCATGACTCTTGGCTTGCTTTATTGTAGTCTTGTTGAAATCGGGGTTAATAGTTCTTACTGTTTAACTCTCGGTGTGGCATTTGTCTTTTCCCGTCGTGGGTTTGGTCTTCAGTCTTGAGCTCTGTTGAGACACGTTTTATTCTGCTAGATATTTCTTGTAGCTAGACATTCTCTGTAAGGTGGCTGAGGGTTCGAAAGTGAGCACTGTGTATTGCATTGTTCCTAACAGTGCCTTCCTGAAGCTCGTTGTCTTCACATAAGGTGGCTAGGGTTTTGAAATAACTGTCTTAGTCATAGTGATGTCAAAGAATTAAACCCAGGTATAAATCCTTCAATTTTTATCCAATTTTACATTATTTAAAGTTTATTATTTCATTATAGAGGGTTTTAAAAATAACTATGGTTCTTTCCTATTCACAGGCTCCCATCCGAATGATAGATCCTAAGTGGAAAGATACAAGGCGATGGGGCTCCACCAAAGAGACTCTTCTGGTAAGCCTCTGTCTCACTGAGGTTATCATACAATGGTGTATGGTGTTGAATTTTTACTTGATGGAGTTCATTGGTTTACTGGGTTTCCAGCTCAGCCTTGATGCATTGTGTTGTAAAAACTTGGAAAGGCCAGGGGCCGTTACATGATATTTGAGTCAATTGTTTTTATGAATCCCTAGTGGCTGTTTAGCAATGATGGGTTAGGGATTTCATAGCAGAGACAACTGTCTTTTCTGATGTAAATTTTGTTTATAGTGATGATACTTTTTGAACAGGATTTTAAGCCTTGACTTTGTAATGTGGAAAGGCCATAGGGCCGTAACTATTTTAGTTTAGTTTCCATTCTTAATTTATTACTTATAGCTTGAAGCTGGTTGACTGTATCTATGTTTTGATAATATATTTATATATTTTAAGTTTTAAAACGAGGAGGGTAAACATGTAATATTTTGGTTGCTTTAATTATTTCTTGTTATAATTAACCTTCTCGAGGTTTGGGGTTAAGTAAAATCCTAGTTAGTTTTGTTTTATATGTAAATTATATCATGAGGGGTTTTGACAGTGGGGGTTTTTAAATAGTAACTTGGTTATTATTATTAGTAATAAATTATGCAGTAAATAAAAAAATAGAGGAACCGACATTGGTTGAATAACTTAATTATTTCCTGTAATCTCTGAAATTTGAAAATATGCTTTTAGGTTTTTATTTGTTATAGTTACTCATGAATAAATTATGTAACCCCATACAGTCATCTGATTGATGCTTAAGGTTGTATGAATAGTGTAGATAGGTCTTGAATTTATTTTAGGTATGAAAAGAACAGTTTCCCCAGCTTACAAAGAGGGGTGATGAACTTTGGTTTAAGTATATATTTACAACTCTTTTAGATAGGTTAATTTATAAACCCTAATTTTTCTTAATAGGAGTACATAGTTAGTACTACATTTTTGAGTTACCTCGGTTTGCATTTCTACTTAGATAAATTATTCAGTAATTGTTGTAGCTTTGTGTACTATTTCTGAAAGTTAATCTTAGTGATAATAATTCCTATTTATATATTGTTTGTTATTTATTAAAATAATAGACCTATAATAATTATTTTGTTTACTATGTAAACCATTACACATACTAGTATTTTATACCTTTAAATATTTCCTAACAGTTCTATTTATTTTTCTCAAGTACTCTAACTAAATGAAATCATCTAAAATAAAAGGAAACATTCATATAAATCATACATATAAACCTATAGACAATAGTAATTTTACCTTCACGCATACTTCATTCGATTATGGATCTAAAATTAAACTAACCTACTGTACTAGAGTACTACCTTTTCTAAAAGGTGTGGAAAAATACAGTTTAGGTATTTTCTTTCTATCTATCAGTTAAACTAGAAATTCTTCTAATCATTTACCCTAATCTAGTTAGTTCAAAACTTACTATCTTTTCACAACATATACATTTCTCTTAACTAACCCTAGCAGCAATAAGAATCGAAGCATAACATATCATTGATTAAAATTAACTTTCCAGATATCAGTAAATACTTAGATAGCTGAATAAAACAAGTATAACCTAGAAATATAGATGAGGTGACCACAGATTAAGGAACTTGTTCCTCCCAACCAACTCCTGGAGAAAGCTATACTGCAATTCTCAAGACCCCCAAGCTTGTCGCCTGGTCCACCTGATAGAAGTATTGGGTGAGAGATGTAGTTTAGTAATCCTCTGCAACTCGACTGTATGTTCAACAGTAATTCAGTTCTACATGCAGTAGTATGAACTCAACTTAAAATAACTACACTAGTTCAGGTCTTAAGCACTTTTCGACTCAAACATACTTCATCTAGTCCCGTCCATCGAATTTTCTTGGTACTTAATTCACTCAGAATGTTCACAAGTCCAAAATGAGCAGCCTCAGCTGTCTTGAATGGGAAGTTTTATTAGCATGCCTAGGTATTTTGGGTCATTTTTAACTTAGTGAGCCACCTACTCTTGTTCCACATTCTTGGGGAACATGACCACAAAAATAGGGAAGTTTCCACCTGCAACAGCTAGAAGTAGTTTGAGGATGTTGCCAAGTGTCAATCTGCTCTCAACCTAGCCTTCTCCATCAAGTGACAATTAGAACACTCATTTAACAACTTCCCTAATCTTTTGTCTCATCTTTCATTTATTTTTTAATAAAACATTCAGCAATTACATTAATTTATCCTTGACCCCACTTGGCCATTAATTACAAACTTTAACATAAAATGTAACATAATGTTTCTTAAATCATAAAATGTTTTTCCAATTGGGGCATGTGACAATATCACTGCTTGGAGTGAGTGATGCATGGTGATGGCTTCCATTCACCTTCATATTTTTTGCCCCATGTCCATTTTTTAGGAGAGGTTATGTGGTTGTCCTCTTTTCCTTGCTTGTCATGGACAAATAAATTTTTTGTTGTATGAGGTGACTTGAGCCTTTGTTTCCAAGGCCTCCATGATAGTTTTTTGTTAATTTGTACTAATTAAAGCTTAAGGTGGGGTGTTAGAATATTAATCCATCCTTAGTACCTTATTTTACACCTTAGACAATTTCATTTGCTTCTATGCATTAAATTGATATGGTTTAGACTTAGGGAAATTGGTCTAGGAGATGAACTGGTTATTTTCATACCATTCACACACACACCAATGCTCTCTCTTGGTCAACCTAGCACATTTTCTCCATCATTAATTTCTTTGGGCGCTACTTCCTTGTTTTGAGGAATAGGGTTTGACTAGGGACGCTAGTGTTGTCTTTTGTCCATTTTTTTCCTCCTAGTGCATTTATTGTCCCATTGAGCCTCTCCCACACCTCTAATTGTTCATCCATGCATGCCTTGGACTCATTATTATCCCCTCACACATCACCAACATTCACACTAGGTTTCGTGACCATTTGGTTTGAGTTGGAGCTTCATTGGTCCACCTAAGGGGGATTGAGGTCAAATCTTAACTTGACACATGTGGACACCCAAATGGATTTATAAGCATCACTAATTATTCCTAATGTAATATATTTCTGATATAAACACATTCATATGTTATAAATTTCAATAATATCCACTATTATGTTCACACGTGTGTGTAAATTTTTCCTCTTTTAAGCTTTTTTGTTGGATTTTGCAAACTACTTCGAATTGTGCAAGTCTCTTGTGCTCCTACATCTATATGTGAATATAATTCTCACAATGTAATTCTATTGTTGTAAAATTAATTCCCAATAAAATCACCATAAGAGAAATTTCCGCTTTACTACTGAAAAGGTCTGTTTGTAATATCCTAAATTTTGACCTAACACTTATGGACATAAGTCCCATTGCATGTGATGTTGCTTTGATGTTATATTTTTTATATTGGGCATAAGAACAAACTTCACATGAGTATTATTATTTATTTGATATATTTTGCATAAGCCAAATTCATATGTTTTATGTTAGCATATATATATATATATATGACTACATGTGTTGGGCATGAACCCTGAAGCACATGAGTGATTTGATGTTTGTGTTGAGCAAGAGCTCTAAGGCACATGCGTGTTTAATTTTTGTGTTGAGAAAGAGCTCTGAGGCACATGAGTATTTGATGTTTGTGTTGAGCAAGATCTCTAAGACACATGAGTATTTAATGTTTGTGTTGAGGGTAAGCTCTGAAGCACATGAGTGATTTGATGTTTTTGTTGAGCAAGGGCTATGGAGAAAATGAGTATTGAATGTTTGTGTTGAGAGTAATATCTGGAGCACATGGGTTATGCAACATTTGTGTTGAGTAGAAATATCTTAAGCACATGAAAAGATAAGAATTGGAAGTGTTGGGAATAATCCCTGGACCATTCCAATTTGATGTTGAGCATAAGATATGGAACATCATATCCTTGGACATTGTATCCCTAGGTGTATTATACAAGTACAACTTACTATTAGTGTTGAGTGAGAAGCTATTGAATTTCACTAAGTGTAAATCCATTTTTTTAGCGTTGAGTATGGGCTCTGAATAACAATAGGAGTGAAAACGACTGATAAAACATCAATCTCATCTTACTTATTTTTAAGTTGATTAAATGAAATTTCAATTTTTGGGGTCAAAGTATTGGGTTTTGGGGATGTCTTGGTGTGAGTTAGGAAGGATGGTAGGAAGATTTAGTATTTGGTATTTACATCTATCCTAAGGTTCTAGGAAGGCTGTATTTTTAGGACTGTTAGTTAGGATTTTTTGTTAGCTCCTATGGGGACTGAGGGTAGGATAGGGTAGTGGAGTTAAGGTCGAGGGAGAAGCTCAACAGTTTGAAGGAATGCTGTAGATTCCATGGAAAACTCCTACACACATGCCAATGGGATACCAAAACAGAAATTTTTGTATGAAATTTAAACAAGTGCATAGAAATTCATAACCATGTAGGCACTACAGTCTCCATGATAAAAAATGGTCCCATATGAAGTATAAAACTTAAAAAATATAAGAGTTTTCTTTTGCAGGGCTCATAATGATGAATCCAACAACGTAAATAGGAGGTCAATCATAAAGAAACAAAATATGGGTTTTTTATAGAGAAATGGGGAAAATCCCCAAATTGAAAATTCTTTATGCAATTGTAGTTTGGAGAGAAGGGTGGTGTGCTAAATACTTACATGCTCATAGTGTATAAATAGAACAATGGAATTTAAATCTGTAAACTCCAATTGTTTTTTTTTCAATAGGAAAAAGATCCCAAATAATTTATCTTTTTCACAAGAGATTCCATGAAAAACTCCTACACGCATGCCAATGGGATATACCACAACATAAAATTTTGTATGAAATTGAAACAATTTCACAAAATTAATAACCACGTAGGAATGGGCTCGCATACTCCATGATTAAAAATGGTCCCATATGAAGTATAAAATTGAAAAAATATAAGAATTTCCTTTTGTATGGCACATAATGATGAATCCAAAAACATAAATAGGAGGTCAATCATAAAGAAACAAAATATGGGTTTTTATATAAAAATGGGTAAAATCACCAAATTGAAAATTCTTTATGCAATTGCAGTTTGGAGAGAAGAGTGCTGTGTTAAATATTACATGTTCATAGCGTATAAATCGACCAGTAGAATTTGAATATGTAAAATCTAGTTTGGTGGTCTATCCTTCTAAAATATGGTTTCTACGCAGGTATGGCATGCGTTTAGGTGCTTTGGAGGGAGCACAAATTTAAGGATATCCGAAATGAAATCATTGTCAATCAAGCAATATGAGGGATATTAGCGCAATATGGGTTGCTCAAGTATATTGCACCATATTGTGCAGTATTGGGATCTTGATTCATAGGTGTTCATACGAGTTAGTGGAGAGAACTCTCTAGCACATCTATTTAATGACTTGACTACCCATGATGGGGGCATTTAGGGATACCTAGTTGATGCTTCATCACACGATGAAGTTGGAGGATTTTTTATAGACCCATGGTACATATAGTGCTAGGGTAAAGGATGGTATGATATAGATAGTGGGTCTAAGGCTAGAGATACGATCCATCGCGGTTGTAGTGGTGCAAATAGAGGGGACACATGCCCCTCACATGATCTTAATAAATATGACGTTGCTAATAGAGAGTTACTAGCTAGGGAACATCATGGATGGGCCTATATGTTACTAACAACCATGCAGAGATAATTAACATATTGTTGTAGGATGATAGGAGATAAATTTTCATTTGGGACTCCATTATGTTCCTTCTTCATTGATAATATTTTGACTCTATGACCCCATGTATGGACTACGAATTCCATACCGAGTTGAGTATGCATCGGTGGGGACATATATTGAAGTGAGTGGGAGGTTCTGTAAGGAGAAATGTGTTCCAGCTAGAGTTATTTACTCATTGGTATCAACTACCAATTCAGATCAAGGACTACCCCTATGAGGGGATCAACTACCAGGGGGATCCCAAGAATTGATCTTGTCCTAACATGAGTTAAATATTTACCTTTACTAGCAATGACTTTTAAAATCACCAATTCAAAATCAAGTGGGTACTTACTTATCAAAATAAATCAAGATACCCTTATCAGTGCTTAAAGCTCTATAAATCATAAAAGAAAAACATGATGGACTATTTCTAAATTGTTAAACATGCGACTCAATGCTCCAGTTTTCCAATACAATAACTCCATGCATAGTTTTTATTTAATTTGGGTCATCATCAAGCATAACTAACACTTTTAGAACCCCATGATACTCCATCCTATGAATCTCCTCAATTGGCTCTACATGCCATTCAAAAAAAGAGGCTTCATTTTTTATTCTTTGGGAATATCATGAAGTTTGGATTCAAAATTAACTACACTTAGTTTCTCAAATATATTAACCATACCAACACCATCCCCTCGACTCGAACCAATAAAAAACCTAGTAAAAATTGTTAATGTGTATATGTTGTAATGTGAAGTGGAATATTTAGCTAATCCTTTGGACTCATAAAGGACTATTCCTAGATATTTCAAATTTAGGCCAAAATCTAAATGGAGGGTGCATCAATTCTACAACATCTGTAACACATGATTTCCAAACATCTAAGAATTTCCACCATAATAAGACATAATATCATAATTTTGTATTCAAATCCAAATGACCTCCAAATTCCATAGCTTCATCAACATATGCAATGTGACTCCCATCTAAAAGTTGATTTACCATTTTCACAAAACTACCAACACATGCTCAACACTTGATAATGAATACATATGAGCTCAAAATATTTCAAGACCACTAAAGCCTAGACTTTTTGGCAGGCCAAAACCCAAACTAAAGGAGGAAAAAGTATTTAAGAAATAACCAACTGATAGCATGGCTTGATGTAAAACACAAGGATTTCAAACATAATGAGAACCCATTATATTGATATGAGCACACTTTATACTAGAAATTCTTGTTGTAAGTATAATTTCAGCACACTTTGGTGCTATCTAGGTCTATCATGCATATTAAATGTTGAACTCCTCCATCTACAAAGATTGAAAACCTAACTATACCTATAGTAGAATATGGAAAGGATCCACTCTGCTTTTTTGAATTAAATATCCTAGAGTTTCTTAAACATAATTTCAACATTCAAAGAAATATATTACCACCATAAAAATAACATATATTTGATTCATGCAGAAGATTGGATCTATTAAAAAAAGTGTACTCCATCTTTACCTAGATATAGGTACTATTTACCTAAATGCATCAAATACATACTTATATAAATGTATGTTAGATATGTAATCTACTACCTTCCAAGTCAAAATCCATCCACTTACCAGTTCATAAAAGGGAGAACCCTATGATGTGTATCCACTCACACAACCAAATTTGCCAATGCATTTTGGTAGCAACTTGAACCTTATTCAAGATATCAAGGATACTAAAGAGGAATGGGAGATATAGTTCAATCTAATGTTAGAATATTGTTAGAGAATAAATAAATTTTGTGAAAAAAAAATGACATAACACCACAATCAAATTAAAGCAACCCGTTCAATGGTGAGTAGGTACTCAGGATGATCGAACAAGCCTCCATACTCCAAAATTATCTAGGCTTTAGACCACTTTATGTATTTATCTCTCTCAAACAACTTTATTTCTGAGATTTTAACATCTTACATTTTTTTTGGTATTTCCCTGTGACTGCATTTATTTCTTATTTCAAAATGTATCAACCTCTTTATAATATCTCCACTAGCATGCAATTGAAGTTGTAGATTGGATGCTTGGAAGAGAATCCACACAAGGATTGTGGGTAACTATAACAAGGATTGATACTTATATAAGTTCATAATTTTTGCAGATAGAAATCATCTTTTCAAAGCTATAAACTAGAACAAATGACTCAAATCATTAACAAGTACTAATAATGAAGTTTTCATATTAAAATTTCCCATTTTAGGAAAGATGCAATGTTTTCTCCTCACCTACATCTATAATGATTTCTACTCACCTCCTAGGATGTAGGTTGTCTCCTAATGATAAAATTTACTCAAAAATAAAAGTTTTCTCAAGTTAAGGAGGGAATAACTATATGCTATAGTGGATGCATAAACCAAAACATGGAGAAAAAACTCCCATGTTGAATATGCATGTAACATAATGGCATTCATGAAAAATAATTTAAAAAGCTTCCATGAGTAGCTTTGATTGGTGCAACATTTTCGAAAAAATACGTTCATTGTTAAAGGGGATAAGTTTGTAGGTAAATAAAGGGTATTGATATTCCCTACACCAAGGTTCAAATACCTATAGAAGAATTCACTCCCCTTATGTCCCCTTTCATCCACACAAGAGGTTAGTCTATCTTAGTTAGGCCTAAATAATTTAGATGTAAACAACCAATATGTTTGTCATCCTCATGTCCTCATGTTCCAACAACCAAAAAAACTCATTCCTGTGTTGTAGATATGGTGGGTAGATAGGTAGGATAGAACCCAATCCTTTTCATTTCGTTCATTCAGCAGGGTCTTATTATATTATGATATCATGGCTACTATGCCCAATCTCTTTAGAGTAGTTTCTTCTTGCTTATAGACAATGACCTTACTTGTATGTATATCGATAAATGGGGGGAATTTGTTAAATATAACCCACATACCACTCAAAATTATACCAAAATGTTGATGTTCTCAAGGCATTTCAGAAGATGGGTTAGCGGGATTACTTCATCAAATTGAATGGATATAGTGATGAAATAAACCTGGAATTTTTTATGAATACGAGGAAGGTCATTGAAGAAGAATGAATAACACCAGTAAAGCGGGTGGTTACCACTCTAATTGGGGTTGTTTTGAGCATAATTGTAGGTCTACTTGAAGGGAAAAAACTAGAGCAATATGACAGAGAGCTCGAAGTCTAGGACAAAAGGAATTTCTTTACATATTATGATACCTATGAAGAAAATAATATTGGTGTTCAAAAGGAAATGAAGAAATAAGAAAACAATTGAATTAAAAAAGAATAAACATGCATTAACTTTCAAAGAAGTTCATTTATGTAGCTAACTTACAGTACATTAAGTCGTCGGTGCTTCCAAAATCAATTAAGAACTCTCTGCTTGTTAATGTTCACGGGGCCTGAAATGTGCTAATGGGTTTTAGGAACGTCATATTGATACTTCACTTACTCATTTCCATTAGCACAATAAAAACCCCAACAAAATTTCCCCATCTTATGAGATATGCATTGATTGATGGACGGATGGATGACCAAATTCATGAGGGAGTGAGATGGTTGGTCCTTCGGACAGATATGGAGCTCATTCAAACCCAATAGATTAAAAGGCCAAAATAAAGTTTTACCAGGAAGGGAAATAAAGAAGGGAAGAAATAAAAAAATTTCACCTTTCAATTGAAGAAGCAAGTACCACAGATGCGAGTATGTAACCCCTGAACCTTCCTTTTGTCATGCGGGAGGATGGATGCAAGGTTCAATGGACGCCAGTCTTATAGAGTTTCATTTCAGAAGTGTGTTGGGTGTGTAACCCTACAAGAGTTTCACAATTACAAACACGTACTGGTGGGTCCAGTCTATGGTTTATATAAAAACTAAACTCTCAGGCGAAAGATTAAAAGGAATCTAAACTCTTGGCCAAGAGATATGTTCGAAATTTTCATACCAACAATTTGGCCATTGTCTTGGACGAGAAATTTAATTATTATTGATCAAAATCTTGTCTAACCATACCTAAAATATCGGCCAAGATAAAAAATTTGACTTTTGTCTTAGTTAAGAAATTGGAAATTATAACCCCAAAATACCACATTCTCAAAAAATTGTATCGCACCTTCGCGTTTTCACCCAGTTGTTTTTTGAATTATGAGATTATGGGACTACCATTAAGACATCCACTGGGTTCATGCCATTTCAATTGGTGTATGGGATGGAGGCTACTCTACCTATCGAATGTGACATTCCTTCTCTGAAACTTGTCATGGAATTGCTAACCAATACCACACTTGAGGAAGAAGGATTCTTGTACCTGTACAAGCCCGATAAGACTCATCGAGATGCTACCTTAGAAAATTAGGTGCATAAACGATGATTATGATTTATCCATTTAACCTCGCCTCTTCAACTAAGGTGACCTAGTCCTGACATATGACCAGAAACACAATAAATTGGGAGGTGGAAAGTTGGAATCCATGTGGCATGGGACTTATATTGTCAATTGCATCTTAGAGAAAGGATATTATGAACTAATAGAATATGATGGAATACCTTCAGGAGATCCCCAAAATTGGATTTACCTCAATATTGTTAGAATATTCAAAACCCATTCCCATACTTAGGATATAAAATTTAATCATTTTGGTTAAATTCCTAGGTCCTACACTAGCTAGTTGGCATCCACTTTCATTTTTGTGGTCATAATTTACTAAACTACCTCCAGGAGTGCTCTGGAAATATTCCAAATAAAAATTTGACAACCCATCAAAATTCCCAATTTGTCAAGTGTGCATTCCTACCTTATCCAGAGTTTCCTTCTTTTTCAATAGCTTTTAAGGAAAAAGGTGAAAGCTAGGTTTAGGGAAATTGTCTTGTTTTTTACACAACTTGCCCTCCTTCTTTTTCTCTCCTAAAAGCATGATTTTTCCTACTTTCCTTCACTTATTAGTTAATACAGCTCATTTAGCCTATTCATTACATTCTTGATATATTAGGAAAGTGTTTTATGCACCTATGGGGGATTTTGACTAATTTATTAAGCTTGCTTTTGTGTTTATTTGAATGGAATATTTATGCATTCGAATATATGATGTAATTATATATTTGGAAAGCCTATTTTGACATAAGGTTGTATTATGTAAAGTTATTCAATATAATTTTGTGTTATGCACCATATACAGTCTCCAGTTTGAGTGAATCTATGCATGTTTTTCAAGCAACTTTGTGAGTTCAATTGATGTAAAATTGGGCTTAATTTACACATGGTATCAGATACTTGGTATATAAATTTTTTATCCTCCTCTATTTATTATGAGGCATCAACATCACTCGTTGGGACTGCATTCTGTCTGTTCAAGGGCACAATTGTTGAAGAATGGATCAATCTCACAATATCATCTTGACTCCATTCAACTACTTCAAATGGAAGGCACATATGGAGATTCTGACGAGGAGTAAAGGAATATACAGAGTGAACATGGAAACCAAGGCTTGTCCTAATGTAGAAACAAACAATATTAAATGGCATAACTAGAGAGATGTGGCGTATGGCTCTTGTGTCTCAGCGTTTCCAAAGACCTTCTTTTCCATCTTGATGGATTGACATCAACAAATGAAGTATGGGATAAGCTTCAAACTTTATTGGGAAGGAAATATGAAATGAGGGGTCATCAAATAGAGAATGAGTTGATTTCACTGAGTCCAAGGAACTTAGAATCCTTGCAAGTCTACTTCTCCAAGTTCATATCACTGGTTTTGCAGTTGAAATAGTGTGGTATTGAGTATAAAGATGAACAACTAGTATTGGCCATACTTTTGAAGCTTGGCCTTGACTACTGAGTGTTTATTTCAACCTTTCATGCCACAAAATTGGAAGCTCAAACATGGAAGATTCCTTCACTAGTCAATTTAATGCAATACTTGACACAGGAGCAAGACAAATTGGTCATGATGGGCACCATCAAACCTTCCAGATATCAAGCTTTGGTTATTGGAGATTCAAAGGTGGATTCCAAAGGAAAGAAGAAGGCTAAGAAGCCTCCTAACCAAAAAGGAGACAAATCCAAGTCTCATGAGGAGTCCTCAAACTACAAGAATAAGAACTCTCAAAATAAGGAAGGTAAAGCTAAAATGAGAAAGTGGGCATACTGTGGTAAGGGATTTATTTCTTAGAGATCTTACATGAAGAAACAAATAGATAGGTTGACTCAACTCTTGGAAAAACACAACATATCACTTCTTGAAGGTGCAAAGAATAAGGAAGGAGGATCAAGTTTCAAAGACAAGGAGAGAGTTCATGCCATGGTTGTGAGAACTATAAGATATCCTTCCTTTATCATGGATTCTGGAGCTCCAAGGAACATGGTTTCGACAAGGGAGGAATTCTCCTCTCTTGATGATTAGAATGGTCCAAATATTTTGTTGGAAGGTAACTCAGAAACTTAAAGTAAGGGAAAGGGTAGCATAGATATTGATCATGGTTCGTTCAATAATGTTTTGTATCTCCCAGGTCTTGCTACTAATATCTTGTCATTCTATCAGATGATCGACATTGGGTCTCCTAAGAAGGTTGTTTTTACTCCCAATGATGTTGAAATATCTGAGGTTTTGAATGGTAGAGTCATTGCTAAAGGTGTTTTGGATCATAGCTCGAAAGTGTACAAGTTCTCACACTTCATGCCCTTCTCAAACCCCTATACTCTCCTCACTCATGATAATTGTAGAAGGAGCAAGTCGATAAGTCGACTCAAATGATAGACGACTTAGTCGATGGGCCGACTTAGTCGATCAGCCGACTAAGTCGGTCGACCGACTAAACTAAGAGAATAGGTCGGCCACCCAAGGTCATGTCAGTTCACCGAATAGATAGGTAGTTATTTTGTAACCATTCTGTAATCATATATATTAGGCTGTTGAGCCAAATGAGAACGCAGTTCAGTTCTCTGTGTTGTATGGACTCATTTGTGTAATATAATATATTAATTCACCTATTCATTCTTATCTCTTGTCTCTGTTTTATATCTATATATGTTTTAGTGTGTATTATTGGTAACCTTATGTGATCTGTGAGATTACAACATTGGTTCCGTTGCCGGTAGTACATGACCGAAATATATGCAAACATATGATACCAAAGCAAGAGATTAAGGACTAGTGGGAACGTAAAGTTGCAAACTATTTGTAGAATTACACACGAAGGGACAGATTAACAATTGCACAAGAAAAATAAATATTTTTCACAGAGACGCATGAAAATTTTGTCGAATCAGTGCCCCAACTTTTGAAGAAACTCTTGGATGAGAAATCCAGACGCGAATAAAGAACAATAGTTGCTGGAAAAACTGATTCGAGGAGGTAGAACAAATTTGTTGGAGTGGTTTGAGAAAATCGTCGATGACTTCTGTGAGGAGCAAGCAGTCGAAGACAGAACTTCGGTAGAAATAGTCAAGGATAAATTTTACACATATCTCATCGAACAATTTCTGTGCTCCTTACCAACCCTGCTATTCAAATTCCTGATTGAGAAGGGAGTAGGACACATTGTTGAACCTCGTCCACCACTTCACAAACAGCCATCAAATTCTAACTGGGTGGAGAAGCAGAGGAAGTGGAAAAAAATTATTGCAGAAAGGGAGTGGGAATACTTCCTAAGAAAATAGATTGAACTATCCAGGATTTCTAAAAAGCGTCGGGTAGGCTATGGGGGGGTAGTTGGTCATATGTCGAGATAGAGTATAGTGGATTCTAGTCGACTAGAACCAGATACCAGGCACCAATAATGAGCAGTCAACTAAAAGGGAGCTCAAGAGAATAGTATCATATGAAGGTATGTCAAAAATTCAGAAAATAGAGAGAGAAGAGAGACATCGGAGAAGGGAAGCAAGACGAGAAAGAGACTTAGAGCTGCACAGAGGAAGGAGTCCTAGGGAGAACGACCAAGAAGAGAATCCACCAGAGTTGGGCCATGACCGACATGAAGAAGGTGTGGAACAAGAAGTGTCCCCTAAGGAGGAAGATTTGTGGATAGAGCAACTAGAAGCTCTCCAATTAAGAGCTCCCAATGAAGGAACAACCCTCTCTCCATTGAATCCACGAACTCGAATATATACTATTGTTGAAGACGACCTCCGACTACGAGATGGTGACTTTAGTATATGGATTCGACTAGGTGATGACACATATACTGGACGACACCTCATTATATGTCGCCCAGAGGAAGGGAATTGGGCAACCTTTCAAGCAACAGCCTCCAACCGAAGTATCCACTTGCTCTTACTTACACATGAAGGAGCACCCCCCCCACCAAATACAACCTTAGAAGAAACAGAACATTCAAAATTGCGGACAAATATTTGTAGTGGACCATCGATAGTAGAAGTCGACATCAAACGAGTGCAAGTCGACGAACAATCGACAACCGATGGGAATGAAAGTTCCATCGACCAGAGTTCCGTAGAGATGAACACACCAATAACCCCACCACCCTCATCACCACCCCCACCTCCACCGCCTCCACCTCCTGAGAGCAGTGACAGTGATTCAGACATGGGTCATAGATCAGCTCACATTCCTCTATATGAGGTGGATGAGGACCCCAGATGACACTGGTTTTTCTGGGAGTCGACTTGGGAGGCCAACCAAGTTACAGATGAAGATAGACAAATGGAACAGTTTGCAGGTGCCTTAAAGAAAAGGGCATTGACATGGTATATGACCTTTTCGGAAAGATAACCCAGAGCAATAAAAGCTGAGATTAAGGCACAATTTTTGTCATTTTTCAAAACCCCAGATGCTAAGCACCTGGTTGCGAAAAAACTTGAAACCACATCACAAAAGCCAGGGGAATCTATATGTGACTACGATAAACATTGGAAATACCTACTGATCCATCTGGATTACATTATAGATGAACAGTTACTAATCCAGCTGTTTCTTGTAGGACTATCTCAGAAAGTGCGCCGACACATTAGTCTGGAAACATTCAAAACTTACAAAGATGCACTAACAAAAGCTATTTAGGTGGAGATGGATGAAGACATACCTACTTACCCCACAAACCACATATTGGAAGAACAGCTCAAGAACGTACAGAAGTCTCTGAAGGAGCTAAGCCTCAAGAATCAGGAGATTTGGTGCACCAAATGCTCGACGGCCGGCCATTTGAAAGATAACTGTTGACAAGAATATAGCTGACAAGACGTTCGATTCGTACAGACCAAGTCCTTTTGCGACATTTGCCAAGAGCACGAAGATCAATCGATGAAAGACTTCCCGTTCAACATGAAGAATGGCAAGGCCTCCTGGTGTGCCATATGTGAGACAAAAAGTCATAACACGGCTGACTGTCAGTTGAACCTGAAGAACCGACAAAACTATCAAGCTGTCTACCAAACTAATGAAGTAGCACAGCATAATGAGCAAAGCAATCTAGCAAACAATCTGAACGATCACGGAAACAACGACCCATGATATGAGCAGCGGTACAACAATTAACGCATAGGCTATGGAGGAAGAGATCGATTCCCTAGGAATCGCAACAACCGACTGTGTCGACCCATCCAGTGCTTCACATGTTATAAAGAGGGTCATCAGTACGCAGACTGTCCATACAAGGACAGAACTGATCTCAAATTCTATACTCACTATGGGGTAGGGGATCACTCACTAGAGGATTACCCTACCATGTTAGAAAAAAATAATACGAAAACAAATGTTAATGTCTTGTCCTGTGTGCAAAAAAATGATGTACTAAACACCAAAAATTTACACATTGTAACTCGACAAGGAACAAAAACAGGAGCTGATAACCCCAAAATCAGTAAAATAAAAGACAAAAATGTCTATCATGACCCACTGAAAGAAAAACAAATATACAAAGAGGCAACTAATGTATTCACAGAAATTGCACGACAAGAAAACGTTCGTAACAGTCGACCTAACACAATAAATGAATTAATCTAGCTTGTTCAAACAGACAATTCAGTATCCCAGTTTATCGATTTGTTGTATGAAATAAAAGGTACCGAATTTGAAAAACAAACATAGAACATCTACAGCTTAAATAAAAAAGACAAAGGTGACGCCAACCCACTTGTCGACCTAGAAATTGACACTACTACATTTCGATCCAAAATCCGACGGCGCGTGGATTTCTTTTTTTAAACCTACCAAAAATCACAAAGATTTTTTTTTTTTTGAAAATGTGGCCATAAGCGTCGCTTAAGCGACGGCTAGTCTCATAAGCGTCGTTTAAGCGACGGATAGTCTCATAAGCGTCACTTAAGCGACGGTGCCTTGAGTGAGTGGAAACTATCCTACCTAGAAAAAAATGGATTTCAATAACACACATGCATCTTAATCAATGGTCTCTAGATTTTGAGCTAAAATAGGAGTTTCCATCATATGTTTTAGTGTGGGAGAGATTGCCGCATATCTCTTTTAACAACTATGCATTAAGAGCCTTGAGGCAATATGGAATAAGTTAAGATCAAGAGTTGTTGATAGAGTTGATCCAAGATCGAAGTTCTTTAGTTGTGCTTGAATTCACATTGAAGTATAACTTGAAGAAGAGCTCCCATGAGAAATAGAGCTCCAAAATCAACAAATAGACCCTTGTGCAACCATTCCACTATGAACATATGCCATTATAGTGCAATAGTTGTCATGATTGTAGTCATTTCAACAAGAACTACCCAAAGAACCTACCCCCAACCTAGCAGAAAGAATAAGAGTTTCAAAAAGCATCCAGATCCTTGAATAGAGGGAGAAAAACATAGTACTCCCAAACCCATAAATGATACAAAATAAGACCTGAGTCAAAACTAATTTGTAACCTTAGAAACTATCCAAGCAAAGGAAGCCCTTAAATCAAGGAAAGAGCTCGACAATGAAGACATTTCAAAGTAGGGTTTTCCCTTGGTTTTGAGTAATTTTTCCTTGTGACATATTTTCTTGCCATACATCAAATAATATTCCATATTGCATCATTAAAATTCCTTGAATCAAAATCATTATGAATAGGGTGACCATGCTACATAGTGACTTCTCTCTTTACAAAATTAGGCATAATAGTATTGATATGAAATTACTAGGTGAGAATCAGTGTAAGAAGGATTCATTCAAAGCATTGTTACTTCTTTAATTTTTCAAAATCCCATTGTTGAATATCATATCAAAATAAGGTTAGTTTCTTATTATTGCCACAAAAGGTTAACTAAGAGGCTAGAAAATTTATGAGGTTATATGAGGTTATTCAAAATGAGATTTAAATATGAAGTCTATGCTAACATGAAGATATGCATGCATGTACACATGTGCTTTTCCACCCACACTTTGTGGTTACACAACTTTGCAACAAGTGGAGGCCACTGTCTAATTGTACAACTTTGCAACAAGTGGAGCCCACACCCTAGGATTGTACATCTTTACAACAAGTGGAACCACATTAATGAACCACCATATGGCACCAATACCAC
>LPNX011201095.1:42157-58639 GCA_001517045.1 Pseudotsuga menziesii
TATAGGGAGTTTGAAAATGCAACATGTGTAATGGTATCTCTCTTCATCACATTTTTGAAGGCTCATTCCAGGCAGTTCTGAAGGGAAATCTACAACCTTATATTGTTTGTGCCTAAATTTCTCATCTCTAGATGTATATGACAGAATTATTGTTAACAAGTTGGTGGTCATTAGGAGGATATTTTAGAATAATATGGTGCAGTACTATGAAATTCCTTGATCACATATTCCATAAATTAGGATCTTGAACAGGGAAAAAAATAAAGCCTCTCGGTGAGGGACATATACTAAGCATAATGGTGGGGCAGTTCATTATGGATGCATTTCAATATTCCTATTTAGTGGTTCATTTGATACTTATGCACATAGTGCAAATTCGACACACCAATGAATGCATTGTTACCATATGGTTTTTCCAGCTCTAAACAGCCTTTTCCAGCTCTTTCAAAATATGGTTTTTGCTTGGATGTTTAATATGTTCTACAAAGTTCATAATATACATAAAGGAGGCCATTAGGATCTAGAAGTTCAAAAAAGGAGAGATCATAATTTTATCATGATCTCTCCTTTTTTGAACTTCTAGATCCTAATGGCCTCCTTTATGTATATTATGAACTTTGTATACCCAATTTGCAGGTTTTAAAAAAAAAAAAAAATCACTTCCGTCGCTTAAGCGATGCTTCTTCCTGTCGCTTATCCGACGCTTACCCTTTCTCTCCATCGCTTAAGCCATGCTTCTTACTGTCGCTTATCCGACGCTTACCCTTTCTCTCTGTCTCTTAAGCGACGCTTCTTCTTGTCGCTTATCCGATGCTTACCCTTTTTCTCCGTTGCTTATCCGACGCTTAATGGTTATCTCCGTCGATTAACCCACGGTTTCTCATGTCGTTTAACCGACGCTGTACATTTAACCGACGGTAACTGAGGTGTTGCTTAAGCGACGGTTTGAACTGATGTCGAATAACCGATGACAGGTTTCCGACGCTTAAAAAAAAATCAAAGTGTCGTACATGCGACAGGGAAGTGTCAAAAATCCGACATTACGGCCGTCAGATTTTTGGTTGAAATGTAGTAGTGTGAAGGATACCACGTCTGACAAGTAGTGCTTGACTTTGGCTCACAAGTAAACATCATGACTCATGACACTTCCGAACAAATGGGCAGACCTCAACTCTATGAATCGGGTATATACCTGAAACTAGCCGACCAAGGCCTAATTGAACCCATTAGAGTCTGGAAAAACGTCGACACAACTATAAAAGGAATCTCGACCAAGGTTGACTTCGAAATCATCCACCCAAAGGAAGGATCCAGTTCCTTCCCAGCGCTAGTCAATCGACCTTTGGGTAGAAATATTAAAGCATCCATAACCCTAGACAAGGAATGAATCAAATTAAAAGAAAATGGAAAAAAGGTCATTGTACCCATTCATCCATCTCAAGGGGAACCTTGGATTGAACCTATTGATGAAGAAGTCGATGTCTGCCAACTCTACCAAATCCACAACAACACAGACTACATAGAACCAAACATCCGTGGAGAACTTTACTTGGGTAACCAAGACTCAATTGGTTATAATTCTGACGCTGAACTATATGACTAGGAGATCAAGAACTATGAAACACAAGCAAGAGGGTGCCGGACTATACAAAAAGTGCAGAAAAATCCCACCCAATAGTGCTTCATAGTGTCCATTGTCCCAAAAATCTTTGAAAAGAAAATTAGGGAACATCCTACCTTACAACCAACCAACCTGAATACCACACAACTACCAAGATATAAGGAAAGGGTATCACTAGTCATGCATGTCGAACAAGTCTCCAAAAATATTCGTGAACATGGACGACTTCAAACCCTAGTTGAAACTTTTATAGGACAAGTTGTTAGATGGTGGGATACCCATCAGACAAGACTACAGACCTGGACAATTGCTTCGACTTACTTTTTCGAAAGGTTTGGAGGAAAGAAGTTAACCCATCAAGCTCAGATACCTATATTCACTCAAGGACAGAACTCAGAAGATCATATCAAAACTTGTGAAAAGGAATGGAGAAGACTTGGATACAAGGATGAATGAGCATGGCCACACTCGTTCCCATCAACCCTAGCTGACTTACCAAACAAATGGTATAAAATGGAAGAAGCTAGAGGTGAAACCTTCTTCTAGCATGAACTCGGGGAAATTTTTATTAAAGATTTCAACTTTATACCTCAAAATGAAAATTTGGTCGAGATAGCAAAACAAATTAAAGAATTTATCCAGACGATCGAATATAAACCCTTACAAGATCACCGACAGACAAGGAAATGTAACAAAATACAAACGTAGCTAAAGCCTCACTCGACAAGATTACAGCTAGAAAATGAAAACACAGAAGGAAAAAGCTTTAGATGGAAATCCAATCATGTCGAAACAACAAAACCTATTTGCACTATCCTGAAAGTTGATACAACTGATAAACAAGATACTGATAGAATGACTGTAGCTGACTTCCCTGCCACATTCTCATAGTTCAAAGAAGGAAGTCAACCAATCAATGAAGCCAAAGCACCAGAGTGGCTAGATGCTAAAGTCAAAACTAAAGAATTCGACATCTCAAATGATGATCGACCAAAAATGGCAAATATTGGTGACTATTGGAGCAAAGAACAGACCACAGAGATAGTGAACTTATAAGGGAATTCCAAGATGTATTTGCTAGAGATTACCAAGACCTAAAAGGATTAGTCCATGAAATGGGAGACATGAAAATTGATACTAAACCTGATGTTCGACCTGTGAAGAAAAGACCTTATAAACTAGCTCACAAATACAAGGAGATAGTCAAAAAGGAAATTGATAACATGTTAGGAGCAGGCATCATCTACCCTATCGATCAATCAAAATGGGCAAGTCCAATGGTGGTTCAACCTAAGAAACATGACCCAACCGGACTAATAATTTGTGTCGACTTCAGGGAACTCAACAAAGTAACACTGACAGACCCATTTCCAACACCTTATGCAGATGAAATTTTGAATGAAGTTGCAAGACATGAATGCTACTCATTTACAGATGGATTCTAGAAGAAGACAACCTTTGTGTGTGAATTTGGTTCCTTTTCTTACAAAGTTATGCCTTTTGGATTAAAAAATGCACCTGCAGTGTTCTCTCGAATTGTTGTTAAAACTTTTCAACAATACATTTACAAGACCATGGTAGTATACTTTGATGACTAGACAATATACTCTACACTGAAAGACCATTGCAAATGGATCCGACTTATGATGGAGAGATGTTGACAGATTCAACTCTCCCTAAACATAAAAAATGCATATTTGTGACCCCCATAGAGATATTATTAGGGCACATTGTCTGGAAGGAAGGCATTAAGGTCAACTTTGCAAAGATTAAAATTATCTTTGATCTGAAACCACCAGTAAACCCAAAACAAGTCAGGGTGCTACTTGGCCACACAGGTTATTACATAAAATTCATAAGATATTATTCAGATATGACCTATCCTCTGGAAGAACTATTAAGGGAAGATCAAGAGTTTAACTAGACAGAGGAATGCCACATATCATTTGAAAAATTAAAAACAAAACTAGTTGAAGCCCCAATCCTTAAGTTTCCAAACCGGTCGATCAAATTCCATGTCCATATTGATGCATCAGGCCTAGCAATAGGATCAATCTTAACTCAACCAGGAGATGATGGAATGGACTATCCTATATTTTATAGTAGCAGGAAGTTAAATAAGGATGAAAGAAACTACTCGACGACAGAAAGAGAAGCCCTAGGAATGGTCTTTTCCCTACAAAAATATAGACATTATCTGTTAGCTAATCCATTTATATTCTATACCAACCATTAGGCCCTGAAGTATCTCATCAATAAACCACTCCATCATGGAAGGATTTGTCAATGGCTACTTCTCTTCCAAGAGTTTGAGTTTGAAGTTGTGGTCCGACCAAGCAAGTTAAATGTAGGTCCCGACCATTTATCCTGAATCGACAAAGGAGAATAACTGACAGGACTCAACGATGACTTACCTGATGCACATTTATTTTGGGTAGAAGCAGTCCCAGCAGAACTAGAAGAAATAGCCCAATTCTTAGAAGATGGACATGCACCAAAAGGCATGAGCACCAAGAAAAAATAGATCTTAGCTATGAAGGCTGCACCATATAGTCTTATAAATGGATTCTTATACAAAATGGGATTAGATGATATCCTCAGAAGATGTGTACTAGAACATGAACGAGATCACATTATGCATGAAGCACACTATGGACCTGTAGGAGGACATTTCCAAGTAGATGCAACTACAAAGAAAATCCAATAGTCAGGATTATGGTGGCCGACACTCCACAAAGATTGCAAAAATTTTGTTAGTCGATGCGATAGATGTCAATGACTAGGTCGACCCCTGCCTAGTACAGAAATTCCTTTGATATCAGTAAACCCTAGTCTCACATTTGAAATTTGGGCTATAAACTTCATAGGACCATTCCCTATCCTAGAAAAAAGGACAAGTGCAAGGTATATCATTACTGCAGTGGAATATGTCACTAAATGGGTAGAAGCTAAACTGGTTGATACATGTTCTAGTGAGATAGTTGCTAAGTTTATCTATGAGAATATCATCACTAGATTTGGATGTCCACTAACCCTGATTAGCGACCAGGGGACACACTTTATCAACAAAACTATCAAAACCCTAACCAACCAGTTCCAAATCGACCACTGTCGGAGTATAGCATACCATCCTCAGTCGAATGGAGCAATTGAAGCATTCAATAAAACATTAACAAAAGGATTAACCAAAACCTGTAATGCTGATAAGGACGACTGGGATGAGAAAATACCCACAGTCTTATGGGCATACAGAAAATCCTATAAATGATTGACCGACCAAACGCCTTTTCGACTAGTCTATGGACAAGAAGCAGTAGTTCCACTACACTTCCAATAACAAAAACCTATTATCGCAGAGATACTACATGTCGATGTCGAACAGGGAAGGAAGGACCAACTATTTCAACTCAGCAAGCTGGAAGAGCATCGACTCATGGCTATACAACACCAAGAAATCCATAAGCAACAATAGAAAGCATGGCACGACCACAACATCAAGAACAAAAACCTGTCAGTCGGAGACCTTGCTTTACTATACAATAGTTGGGTCAAAGGAAAACCTAAGAAACTCCACACATAATGGATGGGACCTTACGTTGTCAAAGAGATACATCCCAATGGATCAATCTGACTATGGGAATTTATAGGGAATGGTATTTTGGAAGCTCGTTAATGGAGCCCGACTAAAATGCTACAGAAACTAATTCAAAAAAAAAAAATTCATATAACGACCATAACTGTCAACCAAAATCCATAAAAAACTAAAAATTCCCCCAAAAAAATAATACCCTACAGATAGAACACCATGACAGGAACTTACCATCTCGACAACCGCCATCATGGCCATCCGCATAACACCATTGACCATTTTCATCGAATGACCACTCCCATCAACCATTCTCATCACCAACATTGACCAAAAAATTTAATAGTCCCATCTCGCATTCATGACATCGAGCACCGAAAGCAATTCACCATTAAAACACACTCACTTACTCCAACTGGAACATCACGTCCGCCATTAATACACCCATCGCCACACACAACCACAACATCGCCTATAAATACTGGATCGCCGAAGGTTATTTCACCACAACCTATACAGACAGAGCATTAGAGCATCCAGTCGACCAAAAGCCAAGAAACCCTTAGTGACATTGACCACCAAATCGACACAATGGCCCCCAAACAAACTAGAGCCTTGACTAAAGCCAAGGAGATACATGCTGTGGTACACCTTTAGTCCACGGGCTGAAAAACATCAAAAATGCCAAAGTCCAGGAAGGCTCATGGAAAAATCTATGGACCGAAATACAAGAATGGGCCTTTGTCGACAAAAAGGCCACTCAAGTAGCAGAGAAAATCAAATGCAACACTCTCTTCAGCTATGCCAACGCACCATTGATGGCCATCTTTGGTGGAACGAAGGAAGCTGCTGTCAAATTCATCATTAGTCGATATCACAATGGCCGGTTCTACTTCGATGAACCGGTCGACATCTCTGGAGATGTCATCTCCAAGCTGACCAGTCTCTGTAATAAAGGAGACCCCGTACCAGTCGGAATCAAAGAAGGACTGGTAGAAGAGCTCACTGGGTCACCTTTCAGTAAAAATTCCAAGGGGTTGATGATTAGCCAAATCACAACTCGAACACCACAGATTGTGGCCAAAATCATTGGAATAAAACTCACTCTATCAGGTCAAGGCAACGACCTTAAGTTATAAATGTTAGAAGCCGTCGACACCATTTCCACCAACGGACAGATATACAGATGGGGTGATTATGTCACCAACATGGTGAAGACCATCTGTGAGCGATGTCAAGAAACCTGGGTAATCATCAAGTTCCCCTCCCTCATCCTATGGATTGTCATGTACCACATCTGCCTAGAGGGGAGCCCAGTCTTTCGAGAATCGTCGAAGTTTGACATGTGGAGGTTTAAACCCTTCTCCCATAAAGGAACTTTGCACAAACTGGTTCCAACAACTCAAAGTCCGCAGAACTAGTTGGAGGGTGCCTCAAAACATCCGATGAAATCTACCAGCAAACTCCCACATCTAGCTAGAGCTCGGCCATACCTCAGTGTGGTACATGCAGGGCGATAGCTCCAACACCAAAGCCCTCAATTACTATCCATCTGTTGACCAGATCTTCTGGGAACTATCTCAACAAGCCAAGACAAAAATACTAGTACCTGTAGCAGCAAAATAGATTGACTTCTCGATCGAGGAGACACTCACATACCAAGAAAAAGAGCTCAACCTCTACATCAGCACATTTGTGTCGGAGGAGACATCGATCGACTGTAGATAACTATCAAACCTTCGACTGCCAAAAGAACAGAACCCAAGACCGCAAAGCCAAAGCCATAACCACAACAACAGATGACTCCTCCAGCCGCAGAAAGTGTCGTCCTGACTCAGGAACTGATGGCCGAGCTAGAATCTGACAACCCTAAGTATGTTGTTACAAAAGGCATTATCCAAAAACATTCAAAAGAAATAGCAACAGCCAGGAAGAAAATCAAAACACAAGAGCAACAAAAAGGTAAAGGTAAGCGCAAGCTTATCATTGTCGAATCATCAAAGGATGAGGACGAACTAGCAAGCATGGCCCTTGACATCATAGAGCATGCCGCAGCAAACAAAGTACCAGTCGAAACCTAGTTCCATCGATTTGTCAACGCTGGAGCACAAGCAGGTCGACTGAAAAAAGAAAAGACTATGACGATGCCTAAAAACATCGTCGATCTGGTGTCGACACCTCCACCCCCATCACCAACGCAAATAACCAAGGAACAAGAACCGGCACCACAGTCAGTCATCCCCCTCGACTTATGCAAAAGTGTGATGCCAAAGGTTGTCAAAGCAAAATTTGGTAGAGATAGGGACTTGCAGGCTTTCTTTGAGAAACTGCCTGCGATTTTTACGTCGGCTCAGAAAATCTCTACACAAGTTCCTATCTTTACGTCAGGAGGACACCAAAATGGACAGGGCGCATAGTCCCTAGTTGTTGCAACCATCTCGTCAACCTTTGAAAGAAATCCCGACAAGGAATCCAAAGTGATCACATGACGGTCCTCAATTATTGGACCGACCGACCCCGTACCCCAAGCTGACTTACCAGCCACTACACCGACTGAAGAGGACATAGCCCAAAAAATCGACCAAATTTTCTATGACATCAACTCGCCCCCTCAACCCGACAATGCACCACTCACCCACACTCCCCCCAAACCAATCACCCCCAACCATTTGCCAACTCCACCACCACCACTCCCCAATTCAGAGAAAGGACCACCACAACCAATCGCATCCAAACAACCAGAGGTGGTAGTCACCCCACCTCCCCAACCACAGAAACCATCGACCTCCATCCCACAAACCAAATATATCGCCTCGACTGTTGCAGGTACACATGAAGCAGATAAAGAAAATCATAAGAAGAGGAAGGAGAAACAAAATAAGGAGCATCATAGAAATCCTTCTAAACTCCAAATTAGCTTGAAGGATGCAAGCTCCTTGATCAACACAGAGATGGGACAACTCCTCAAAACCCTAGCAAGTGAAGCAAAGACAAGGAGTGAGCGAAGAAATAAAGAACTCCAGGACAAAAATGCAGAACAAGTCAAGTTTCTTGACAAATGCAGGAATTTAGCCCAGTCCATCATGCCATGCCCCATAGATGTCGACACAGATAGACCGCTTGAAAGAGCATATCAGCTATTTGAGAGCATGGTGTCGACCCTCCAAGCACACATTCAAGAAACTAAGGAAGAACAAAAAGAAGAAACTACCCAACTCCTACTGGCACAACACACTGCATTTTATGAAGCCTATAAAGTGTTGTAGGATCATATGGAGGAGTCTGTTGTAACCAAAGAAGTACTAAGAGACTATCCTACTCACTATGGGCAAGTTTATTAGCAGACACGACAGACTCGACAAGGGATTCAGGAACTGGAGAGCAGAAAGACCACTGAGGAAGCACTCAGAATGACAATAGAAGAACAGATAGTGCTTAAAACTGCCAAACTGCAAAAACTGGAAAGGGAAGCACATCAGTGGGTGCAACAAGCTCTCCCTAACTTAGAGAAATTTGACATCATCTTCCCACAGATGAAACGACTTATCGAAACTGCAGAGAAGAAGGACTAGTTTATTGGTCCCGAAATGGAGAGGATATCTGAAGTCCCCATCACAGAAAAGATGTCGATCTTATTAGGCCTAACCACACTCACCATGGACATCTATAAATTTTTGCAGAGTTGGCTAAATTTCCAACATCACCTCACCTTCACATCCCTAGCCATGGTAGAAGTTTGCCTACAAAAATGACCGACCATCAGACTTCACAGCCCACCGCAATAAAAGGCTAGCAAGAATTTTGTACCTCCCTGTTTCTTTGGGACAAAGAAATGTTTTGTTTGTGGGGGAGATGTAGAAGGAGCAAGTCGATAAGTCGACTCGAACGATAGCCAACTTAGTCGATGGGCCGACTTAGTCGATCAGCCGACTAAGTAGGTTGGCCGACTAAACTAAGAGAATAGATCGGCCACCTAAGGTCGTGTTGGTTCATTGAACCAATAGGTAGTTATTTTGTAACCATTCTGTAATCACATATATTAGGCTGTTGAGCTAGATGAGAATGCAGTTCAGTTCTATGTGTTGTATGGACTCATTCGTGTAATATAATCTGTTAATTCACCTATTCATTCTTATCTCTTGTCTCTGTTTTATATTTATATATGTTTTAGTGTGTATTATTGGTAACCTTATGTGATCTGTGAGATTACAACAATAATGAATCCAGTAAGATTTGGCATGAGAATTTTGGCCATCTAAATTACAAATATCTTTCAGATTTATGTGAAAAGACATGGTCATAGGGTTTCCAAAGACCAAGTTTTTCAAAGGAGTCAGTCAGGGTTGCATTCTAGGAAAACCTTAGAGCATAAGTATGAGAGAGTCAGTCATGGGAGAACATCAACACCTCTTGAGCTCATCCATAGTGACATTATTGGTCCTTTTCCTCATATTTCCATGATTCAATCCAAGTATGTCCTTATCTTCATAGATGAATTTTCTAGATATTTTTGGGTCTACTTCCTCAAACACAAGTATGAAGTTTTTGACCTATTAAAGGTTTTCAAAGCCTTGGTTGAGAACAAGTCTGGAAGGAAACTCAAGATCCTCAGATATGATAATGGTAGTGAGTGTGTCATGTTTTACTTCATTCAATATTGTGAATATTCAGGTAATCAGATGCAACACTCTATTCCTTACACACCTCAACAGAATGGTGTTGCTAAGAGGAAGAATACAACACTGAAGGAAATGGAAACTTGCATGATGGTATCTAAGACTTTTCCACCAAAATTTTGGGCTGAATCTGTAAACTATGCATCCTACAACCATAATAGAGTACCTCATAAGAATATTTATGGAATTACTCATTTTGAATCTTGGAGTGGACACAAGCCTGATGTGTCTCACTTCAGGATTTTTGGGTCTAAAGCATGGGGTAGAATTCCAACAGAAAAGAGAAAGGATTTGGATTCCCAAAATCAAGAGTGCATATTTGTTGGATATTTTGATGATTCCAAAGGGTATAAGCTGATAAAAATGAGCACTCAAATATCCTTTATTGAAAGGAGTGTTTAGTTTGAAGAAGATCCTATGCCAGCAACAAAAATTGGAGAGTGTTCTTCACCACCACCACCTTTGATTGTAAGTGAAGAGGCTGATAAATTTTATGATTCTAATATGTTTGGTAATGGTGATTTAATTGCATATCCTAACACTCCTACAAGGTAAAAGTGGGAAGCAAATACCATTCATGCAGTTGGGGAAATAGCTGGAAATGTTAGTGATCCTAAAAGAACTGGATCTCAATTCGAGAGTACCCTTTCTGTCAAGGAGCCCTTCTTTGATGAAAAATTGTTATATAATGGTTTAATAAGATCCAAAAACATATGAATAAGTATTAATATATCCAATATGGAAACCAACCATGAAGGAGGAATACCATTCACTCCAAAAGAATGATACATGGGAACTAGTCAATCTTCCACCAATGAGAAAGCTAGTTAAGTGCAAATGGGTATTCAAGATAAAGTTTGTTGTTGATGGATCTCATATGAAGTATAAGGAAAGTTTAGTGGTAAAGGAATTGACTACAATGAGACTTTTGCGCTAGTGGCAAAGATGGACTCCATAAGACTAGTTTTGGCCATTGCAGCTTCCAAGCAATGGGAGGTACATCACATGGATGTGAAAAGTACCTTTTTAAATGGAGATCTCAAAGAATAGATATATATGTAGTAGCCAGAAGGTTTTGTTACTAATCGATATCTTGTGTCGAGGTTGGAGAAATCACTGTATGGGATCAAACAAACTCCTGGAGATTAGTACGCTAAGATTGGTGGCTTTTTGCTATCACTGAACTATAGTAGATGCAAGTCTAATCCAAATGTCTATTTGAATTTGTTTCAAGGTTCAATTATAGTTATTGTTATGTATGTGGATTAACTTATGATCAAAGGAATTTCCAAGAAATAAATTGCATCCTCGAAGGGTGCAATGAACCATGCTTTCTCCATGACTGATTTGGGATTGTTAAGCCAATTTTTGGGGCTTGAAATTTCTTAATCAGATACTCGAATCAAGGTACATCAGTCCAAGTATGCTTCATACATGATGAAAAAATTCAACATGAATTATTGAAAGCCAATAAATACTCCTTTCCTTTCAGGAGTTAAGGTTAAAGAAGCGCGTCCCACTCCATTGGTAAACAACACAATGTATAGGTAGTTGGTTGGTTGTATTATTTATTTGACTCATAATCAACCTGATATATATTATGCAGTGAGTGTGGCTTCCAAAAACATAGACCAGCCACATGAAATCCATTGGAGTGCACAAAAAATTATCCTAAACTTTGTACAAGGAACAAGAACACATGGGATTCACTATGTTGCAAAAAAATAACACATGGGAGTTAGTTGTTTTTACTGACTCTTATTGGGAAGGTGATAACACTAATAGAAAATTAAATTATCAATGTGTATTTATTCTTGTAGATGGACCAATCAACTGTTCAATTAAAAATAAAAGTTACATTGCACTTTCATCTACAGAAGCAGAATACAAAGGAGCTGTGAATGCAACAACTCAATGTTTATGGTTGTAGGGTATACTTGGAGAGTTTGAAATTGAATCTGATACTTCTACAATCATATATTGTGACAACCAAAGTACTCAACTGATAAGTACTGAGGAAGTGAACCAAACACATAGAGATCCATATGCACTACATCATAGGGCTTGTGCATGATGGGACCATTGCTCTACATTATTGTGCATCATCTGAGCAAGTTGCAGACATATTCACCAAGGTGTTTTGTGAGAACACTTTCAACAATATCAAATCACTATTGGGGATAACTGATCATATAGTGAAGACTGATTAGAGAATATATTTCATACAATTTTGTTCATGTCCATGTTTAAGGGAGTATTTTCCCCTTTGTGGTTTTTGCCTCTTTCCTTGTTTTGTATGGAGAAGCAATATGTAAAGGGTGACTAAGCCTTATTGATAAGCCCTATATCTCTGATATATTTCTGATATTTTACATAAGTTAGGCTTAGGAGGGGGTGTTAAAATAATCAAAACCCATTCCCATACTTAGGATATAAAATTTAATCATTTTGTTTAAATTCCTAGGTCCTACACTAGCCAGTTGACATCCAAATGCATTTTTAAGGTCAAGCTTGCCTAAATTTCCTCCATAAGCACTTTGGAAATATTATAGATAAGATTCTGAAAACCCATCAGACTACCTAGTTTAGTAAGTGCACATTCTTTCCTTATCCATAGTTTCCTTCTTTTTCAGCAGCTTTTAAGGCAAAAGGTGAAAGCTAGTTTTAAGGCAACTTCCTTGTTTTTGACACAACTCACCCTCTTTATTTTTCTCTCATAAAATAATGATTTTGCAAAATTTCCTTCACTTACTAACTGAGACAGCTCATTCACCCTAATCATGACCTTTTTGATGGATTAGGAAAGTGTTTTATGCACCTATGGGGGTTTTTTACTAGTTTAGTAAGCCTGCTTTTGTGTTGATTCGAATGACATATTTATGCATTCAAATCTGTGATGTAATTATATATTTGGACAACCTATTTTTACATAAGGTTGGCTGATGTAAACTTATTCAATAGAATTTTGTGTTATGCACCATATTCAGTCTCCATTTTGAGTTAATCTATGCATGCTTTTCAAGCAATTTTACGAGTTCAATTGATCTAAGCTTGGGTTTAACTTCCACAAAGATGTACTATGCCTAGATCATCTAGCATAAGAACCTTGTACATATTGTTTATAGAGAGTGTGCTATGTGTAGTTTGGATTTTTATTTTTCTATGAATGTAGGATTTGTCTTAGATAAGTTTGCTTATATAGTGTCATGATTGAATGAGCATATGACTGTTTACTCTAGCTTTGCGAATGCTGCTAATCATTACAACTTGAACCTTGCATTAGCGGCTTGGGTATTGTATTCCCATACTGGTGATTTGGTAAGCTCAGGAGGAATGTTGGCAAGGGGTTCAAATGTGCAAAGTATGGGCATCGACAAAGGAAAAGGCAATCACGACACCGACAAGCGAAAGAAAAGTCAAACGTAGTGAAAGAAGATACCAACAAGTTTGGTCATTTTGGCCGATTTAGTTAGGAAGTCGGTTATGTGGACCATTTTGTAACGGATTAGCAAGACTATAAATAGAATTGGAATTGTAAAGAGAATTATCACTTAAGAGGATATGATTGGTTGATCGTTTGATCGGTTCTGTTGTAAGTGAATTGATGTGTCGATGAATGTATTTCTAGTTTGAGGCTAATAAACCAAGGAATGATTGTCTTTTCTGATGTGTTTTGGGAATAATACGAAGATGATGTTGATGATGCAATTATGTTTTGTGCCTGTTTTTCTATGAATCTTGTGAATTGTATGAGGATGCAATTTATGAATTTATATGCTTGAATTTGAATCATGTGAAGCCTTGTAGGGTTCATTGGGTCAATACATTTTTATGTCTTTGTTCATACTATTCTGAGTTAATCTAAATGACGGTGTCAAAATATTTGTGTCGATATAAATTTAAATAAGAATGATTGCAAATGATGATGATAAGTAGATCTGATCAATGTTAAGTAGATCTGATGAACAATATGTTTAGAACCTAGGTATTTGAGTGACATTGCAATATAATAAGAAATAGTACAGAAGTCCTCTTCCATCTACATAAGCGTGGTTCCTGCAACCCTCCCTCAGATATTTAGACCTAGCTCCATTGTGTGGCGCCAACTGTTAGGCTCCTTCTAGAGGAGAAAAGTAGAGGGATTTTTCAGTTTTCCAGTAATCTTTAACCACAATAGTCTTAGCTAAATGCATTAAATCCTATACCTCTGGGTGAGTATATTGTCTTTTTAAAGTTCGAAATTACTACCAAGAGTCTTTCTAGAAGAATGTCGTATTCCCTTCCTTGATCTCCCAGAAGCTGTGACAATGGATTAGGCCCTTTTTCCTATTGGCAACTTTCCAGATCGAAGAACCTCGAAGGTCTCGTTCAAACCTAATTAGGTGGGAGGGGGCCCAATCTTGGGCATATTTTTGATTCCATAGCTATGCCCAATGGGTATCATTCCGAGAGATCCACTTCCACCAGGACAACTTTTAAAAGAATCAACCTCATGTCCATGTTGAGTGAGAAAAAAGTCTAAGACATGATACAACTTTCCATCCTATCCAGTAGCTCTCTCCAAGAGGAGTGCTTGACACCATAGTAAACAAGGGGACTCCTAAATCCTTGGAAGATGGAGAAGAAACTAAGAACCTTAGAATTTGAGCTATGTTATGTTGGGTGATGGCATCACTGTTAAAGAAGAATATTTGGGATTTTTCCAAGTTAATGGTGGTTCCCAAGGCTTCAGAGAAGGTATCAATGATACATTTCAGAGAGCAAGCTTCTTGGACCGAGGGGTGACCAAATAGAAGGTTGTCGTCGATGAATTTATTATAGGCCAGGGGGGAACCCCATGAAGGGAGAGTCCACAAAGGGAGCTCGAGGAGATTGCCGCTTGGAGCATTCGACCAAGGCCTTCCAGCATTAGAATGAAAATAAACAGGGAGAGGGGTTCACCTTGACGTATTCCATGAGAGGGGGAGAAGGTTGAGGAGGGTGAGCCATTGACAAGAATGTCAAAGAAAGCAGAGTGATGAGGGATAACATCCAATAAGTCCATTCCTAATAGAAGCCAAATTCCTAAATTATTTTCTCAACAAATTCCCAACTCAACTTATCGAAGGTTTTAGATAGGTCAAGTTTTAAGAGCATTCCAAGAGATCGAGTGAGATTTAGTGAATGAGTGATTTCACGAGCTAAGATGATGTCATCTAGGATTTGTCTGCCATCACATACTCGTATTGTTCAAGGGAGATGAGCAAAGGAAGAAGATGTTTCAAGCAATCGGAGACAACTTTTAAGATGATCTTAGGTGACATCGACATTTTAATAAAATAAAAAATATTAAATGAATAAAAAATTTAAGATCTCATTCTTAATTTAAATTCAAAATCAAAGAGATATAAATACATTTTGACTAGAGATATACCATAATACAAATAAATCAAATTGTTTGTTGTGCCAAGAGGCGCTCTACAACCCAGTATGGGGGAGATCTTGTAACGTTCCTCTTGTAAATGTCGACTATAAATAATATTGTCGATTACGATGGAGATGTTGTAATGTTTGTCGAGTATGAGGGAGATGTTGTAACATTACTTTTTACTCATCGATTATGATGTAGATGTTGCAATGTTACTTTTTACCTCTATAAAGTAAGAAGTAATAAATATATTTTGTTGGCCATTAGTTAAAATTTTAAAAAATAATTAAAATTAAAACGACGTGTATTTTGAAAAAAACATTAGAAATCAATGATTATATAAACACCAAGAGATGATACCGAAAAAATTATAAAGCACAAATATGCGGAAAAGAGTAGAAAAGGGAAATCTCAGCAGCGAATAGGTAATCTATTTTAAATTTTAATTTAATCCTCACTACCATTTCTCACAGCCACACAATTATCATTCAATACTTCTACTACAAGATCAATCTAATAACTGGCAACGGATTCCTTATATTGCATAACATTGAACTCGGATTTAACTCTTTTGTTAAATCCAACCTAGCTTGAACGGTTGGAAATAATCATTAAAAATCTATAAAAATTTACTTAGGAACCTATTGAGCTAAGGGATTAGGAAGAAATGGGATGAGATTACTTCTGGCATTTTTATAAATCTCTTTAGATCTGTGGAATGGGATATAAAACTATGTTGTACGTACATGTTACAGATCAAATACATGTTGCGTGTCTCCATAGTCAAGAGGAAATAGTCTTTTGAAATTGTTCTTTGCTTTTAAGGAATTAAAAGTATAAAATTTAACACTAACTCTTAAAAGCTTCTTCATTGACAAACAAAAGACTTCGATTTACCAAGCAAAACTAACCATTTAGGGAAAGGTTGTTTAGTAGATATGCAGTGGCTTAACAATATTATTTTCTTGAAACAACTCATCCATGAAACCATATCAATACCAATTAAGAACAAAGACATAGAAGCATTTGTAAGTGCCCAAACACATGCAAGCAAGGGAACATATTCATAATAGTATTTTATCCATTTCCTGTGCCTACGTGATCTCCTCCAGCGACTGACTGAGTTGCAGCCTCCTCCCTCCTGTAGCCTCCTCTTGTCGTCACCACTTGCAGCCAAATATATATATATATA
>LPNX011201095.1:58805-99470 GCA_001517045.1 Pseudotsuga menziesii
AATCTCCTATAAATTTAATTTAAATTAAATTTAAAGATATAAATATATATATATATATATTATGCAAGAGAAGCAACTTACCATGAAAATGAAAAGCATACATTGCAACAGTAGGCAAATCCCTCTAATTCCTACATTTCATTCTTGAGAATGATTAGTAGGTGAATCCCTCTAATTCTTGAGTGGATTTGATCCCTCGATTTCCTATAGAGACATTGAAAAAATCAATTACACATTTCACTCTTGAGAATGATTGGTAGGCGAATCCCTCTAATTCCTGGGTGGATTTGATCCCTCTAATGACAAAAATTAATTACACATTTCACTCTTGAGAATGATTGGTAGGTGAATCCCTCTAACTCCTGAGTGGGTTTGATCCCTCTAATGACCGTAGCTTATTATTTTAATTGATTATCATGTTATCTACTTCAGAGATTGCTAATTGTGTCGAGGTAGTACAGAAACTAAAGATAGTAAGCTTACATGGATATATTTCATCAGCACATGTAATATCAATGAAAAATTTGATGCCAGCAAAAATATGTTGGCCTTGCACATGGTTTTAAAACCATGTACAAGAACTCCTACACAACCATGCAAGGCTTCTTAAACAACCCATGGTAAATTGCACTCAAGTAGATTTGTTAAATCTTTTTACCAAATTTCAATTAAAAATAAAGAAAATAAAAAATAAACTACTCCTAAAAAAAATTATAAAATTTCAAAAAATATATTATTTCAAACACTAATAAATACCTTCATTTCCTAAGATTGTTTTTCCATGAGCATACCATCCATCCATGAATCACAATGAAACAAAATTAAGATATGCTCAAATTCTGAATTCATTATTATACTTTGAAATTTCTGAAAAGATTACAGCTGTACTTTCAAGTCTCTGTTGCTGGATGACTGAATTTCTAACCATGTTTTGATCAAGTGAAAATGGTGAAGAGCATCTCAATCTCTGCCACCATGCTGAAACTCAGCTAGGCGCTAAAGAATGCTGCTACATTTCCTCATAAATGAATCTGCTACATGTTGAGCAAGGGGAGCACTATTATGAATGCAAAGATAACGAATCTAACAACAATTCCAACAAGCTAAAGAAGTGGCCAACTCTCACAAGCACCATGTGAGAGTTGGATTTGAGTTGAATTAGTTTCTTTTCACGTGAGATAGTTGTTGATATAAATATCATACTCAAGAATCGACGTTTACATGAAGAGACGTAAGCAAAAACGATGTTATACACATCCAAATGCAAATGACGGTTTTTTAAATTCAAACTAGAAGTGTAAATATATTCTAATTGCTGTGCTTCAAAGTTGGAAAGCATATTAAAATTTCCTTAGTTTCAGAAATTGTAGCCGACAACGAAATCCCATGTTCAAAATTTACAAATGTGTTTTACTAGCTTAGATCTATCTTAAAAAAATCTAGGTCAATTTTCAAAATAGATCAAATTTCTAAGTGTAAATCTTCTTCAGTGGAAATGTTGAAAAAATGTACATTAATGTACAATGTGCCTCTTCTAAGAAAAACAAAAGAAGAGTGATTGTTTGGGGTAAAATGGAAAACCGTAGACTAAATGTAAATCTAAACCATATTTTCATTTATTTAATCCTTACAAAATTATTATCTCTATTTTCCACTTTAAAAATTTATTCAATCCTTAATACTTATTACTTACATTGAGATAATCCTCATAATTCTATCTATGTTTTCAACTTAACCTCTTCCTTACAAAGTTGAACCCATCGCACTTATAAAAAATCCCATAGTTGCAGTTTACTCCACTTACTTTTTGTGTAGTTTCCTTGTACACGATCCCAAAGATAGTCTCCAATACAGAGACACCTGACAGAGTTCTGGTCACAGTCTACCTCACTTTTACAGAATGGCTCTAATGGTGGGGAGCAGTAAATGCGCTAACCAAAACGCCCCCAACCCACCGGCTTCTGACAGAGAAATCATGGGTAAAATCATTATTTGGAGTGTTTAAATCTCAAATCTGGTGATCTTGGTAGATTTAAAATTAAGTTTTTAGGCTAGAGTAAACAATTAATATTGCTAAAGTTTCGAAATACTTGAAATCACAATTTCCAGTAACAGATTTGCTCAGTTTTTATCAGAATAACGTCGAAAAAGCGGGGCATTTTAGTTGTCTTTTATCCTACTCGCTAACGATGCATCTCCACCGACTAGTAGGCAACGCCGGGTTGAAATTAAGGACACTGGTGTAAGCCTTGCACCCAGCCGCGGCCTGCGTATAATGTATTATGTGAGAAATCTACTTTATAGGAGTAACCTATGATTTGCATTAATATTTGGGTGAATTACTAAAGTCTGGTAGAAATTGTTGAAATAGCAGTTTTGGGTAGCTGAAATTGTATAATTAAGGGGATAATTCAGATAACTGAATCCATTTCCATTTTTGCAATCAAAATTACAATTATAGCAACCAAAACTCCTGGAATAACCACAAAAAAAATACAAATAATCTAAACATTAACTTATTCCTATTTTTTTATTATTATAAAACACTAAATAAGTAATTATATAAATCACTCTTACAATATCTCATTACAATCATTATAACCCCTTTTTCATACAGTCTCATGTCCCAAATGCTCCCATCTAAGTTATGTTAAATTGTCAAAACTCTGAATAACGTTCTAAACAATCGTTATAACCCATTTTTCATACAATCTCATGTCCCAAATGCTCCCATCTAAGTTATGTTAAATGGTCAAAACTCTGAATTATGTTCTAAAGTTTTTAAAGAGGAAAAGCTTTTCAGACAAGTTTTATCAGCTTTCCGAGCAATTTCTAGAAATGTATTTTCACGTGGATAGTAGAGTTTTTTTATTATTCTTTCGAATTATAAGTTTTGAAGAAGAAATCCAAATTTTCTAAATCACAAATTAAAAAAAAAATTATATAAAACTTTCGATCAACTGACGAATCACAAACAAACTTTTACAACACAACCGAATTGCTCTCAGAAAGTTATATAAAACTCAGTGTCGAAGTCATTAAACATGAGACTATTAATAGCATTGAAGGTGAAATATAAGGTGGAAGTCATTGTCCTAACTTAAGAGTTTTGATGGTTTAACTTTTTTTTAAAGAATATTTACATGAATTTTTGTATCTCTTAAAAAGAAATAAATAAAGCGATTAAATTTATTTACTTTGAAATAAAATAAAATAAATCTTTGAAGACATTCTAATTCATGGGCACTTTCTATAATTCACTATCATCATCTTCATGGGCACTTTCTATAATGCACTATCTATAATGCACTATCATCTTCAAAGCAATTGAAGACATTTTTTTCTTTTAAAAAGACAAATAATCATAACAAATCGCCCAAAAAAAACCATAAGATAACATCTCAAATAAATTGTTATGGATATTTTAGTGGAACGGTTAGTCACAACAAATCTTATAACTTTCAAACTATTAGTTATGTAGTGCTTATTGAAGATTTAAGATTCATTGTGTTAGCTTAATTTCACATATAGTTAGAGTAAACATCCACACTTGCACACAAATAACACAAGATATACCTTGGCAAAACCTTATATGGAGAAAAACCTAGCCAAAAGTGAGGACTATGCCTTGCTCTTTTCTTCTTCAATATGCAAATATAAAGAAAGTGGTACTCTTTATGGAGATATCTATGAAATGATGGCATGTATGGCTACTAGAAGTTCTCCTACTTCCTCTTTTATTTTTTAACATCCACTTTGTGGTTCTTGCTTAGTTATGGAGCTGTACAATTATACCATAAGAATGAAAATTCTTTTTCTTCTAGTGGCCCAATATTTTACAATGTCCCAATAGCCATCTAGGGTTAGTTTTAGGGATTTTTCATGCCTCGACTCCTGCTTAGGGTTAGGGTTTTAGACCCTATATATTGTTCTTGAAAGTCCTTTGTGACTAGCTCCACATGTGTGGGTAATGAGATCTGATGGAGAATCCACTTGATACCATGGTGGTCAACATGATAGGTCAAATTTTTGAAGGCATGTTTTCCTCATGCAGAATCTGATTGAGATGATCTTTGTGCTATTGGAAATCTCACAAAGTGTAGAATAACGTCGAGGGGGTAGTAACTATGTTCATAAAATACAAACCCCAAAAACACCATTTAATCCCTCAGACTGGATCTTGAAAGGTTTTGGACTCACAATCTGTAAAGTAAGACCTATTTCTAAAATTGGTCCTACAAGCTAATTCATCCAATCTTTCCACCTAGAAAGCACCAAATTAGATGATAAATCATATATTGATCTATTTTGGATCATACCTCCCAATTTTAGGAGGATTTTGGTCTTTAAAATATTTTATTAAATGAGGTGACAAAAATTTTCCTCTACCTTCTCCTTCAAGTACCATTTATCATTTCCTAGAAGTTGTCCTCTCAATCCAACCTGCTAGAGTTTATACTATCCACATATGGTTGTTATGGATTTCTTTTGTAAAACAATATTTTCTATGAACTATTCCTAATATTATGGAACTAAGTCCTCTACAAAAGGTAAGACCTTCTTGGGTTCCTAGTCCAACTTGGATTATTCAAAGTATTTCATATATTCCACATAAAATGTTGAATAAATGCACATATATGGGGGTAGGTTGAGTATGTAGGCATTATCTCCTACCTTCTTTGACACTTTAGAAGGGACATGCGATAGTGCCTCAACCTTCTTACCAGTGCCTTGTAGTCTTTCCTTATTCAATTGCAACCAAACTTTGTCTCCCACCTTGAATGTTTTCTCAACCCTGTGTTGGTAATTTCTTCCTTGTACTTTTCATGTCACTTATTCAATATCTCTTGTACTTGAAAATGGATTTACATGATTTATCAATCAAATATCAAAATCTTAATGCTTCACAGGTGGTGTCTTCCCTCACTTCCCCTTGTTTTCCATATACAACATCTAGAGGTGAAGGTGGTAGATATCCAAAACAAGTTTCAAAAGGGAACTTACCAATGGGTATGCAAATTTCTCTATTATAAGAGTATTGGATATATGTAAAATTCTCATCCTAGGTATTTGGATGGTTTTGATTAGAACCCCTCAAAAGTTAAACTAATGTCATGCTCACCACTTGTGTTTTCCCATTTGTTTTTGGATGGAAAGTTGTATACCTCTTCAACTTAGTGTCCATATTCTCCCAAAGTGTAGTCCAAAAGGCATTAAGAAATATGGTATCTCTATCTGAGATGATGCTTCTTGGTATACCAAAGTGCACCAGTCCTTTTCAAAGGACAATTTTTCTACTTCTTGTCCTCTGATAGTGTTCATACAAACCATTATAATGCACATCTTACTAAACCTGTTAATTACCACAAATAGTTAGTCATGTCCCTTACTGGTTCTTGGTGGACCACCAACAAAATCCATGCAGATGCTCTCCCATGGTATAGAAGGTACAAGTAAGGGATGGTATAGACCTTATTTCCTATTACTAGTATTACTCATAGAATAGAATATGCATCCTCTAATTAAACATGTTACATCTTCTTTCATTCTAGGCCAATAAACATACCTTTGTAAGTTGGCGACTATCTTCCCACCAAAAAATTTCCCTACTAATTTGGAGGCGTAAGCCTCTATGATAAGTTGAACTCTCCCACTTTTAGGAACATAGAGCTTATATATATTGTGTAGTAACCCATCTTAGATATTATAGTCATCCTTTTTGTCGCATTGAATTGGACTTGTAGTTATTGAAATACCTCATCAAATCCAGGATGATCTTCTATGTATTCCTCATTGTACATGTCAAAAGGATCCATATACATATGAGTACCCAAAGTTGTGATCTTCATTGTAGATGGCCTTGATAGCATGTATTCCAACTCGTTTCTATTCCCCTCCTTGTATTTGATTATTATATGTAATTTGTTGTAAAAATCCAATCCACTTGTAGTGTCAAGTTTGTTATAGCTTATTCCACTTGCAATTACTATTTTAATACACCAAATGATTAATAAATGTTAAGACTTTGAATATTTATTTTTATTTGATATTTTTACAAATAAAGTCAAAATAAATGTAATGGAATTATTATTATTTTAATAATTAAATAACTAAGAGACATCGAAACTCAAGTAGCCATTAAAACATTGTTGCTGACCCACAAGGGGGAATGACAAATGGAAAAAACTATTGAGCAAAACCTCAAGTGATGCAGGAGGCATCTTCCCCAAAATCAAGTCGAGACTCCTTGTCAAGAAATAATGACCAGGTGGCCCATAAATGACCAAGTCCTAGGAAAAACACTATAAAGTATTTTTTCCATCGAATAAGCAGGAGGCTTGTGATGGGGGGAAATGATCTAGTTCATGCAAATAGATTGTGCATTTATAAGTATTTTCCCTTGTGGTTTAGAGAACATGCTTGGGGGTTATAGAAAAAGTAAAATGGCTTCTCTGGGAGTTGGTTGGGAGGAACAACATTTTCAGTTTTGTTTTCCCATTAGTGGCGAAAGGTTCTTATCTGATTAATCTAGCATATTAGAGTTGTTATTCAAATTATGGAAATAAAATTATTAATCTTACTCAACTTATAAACTGGTAATATGTATAAGTTGTTTATTAGATTTTATAGTCTGTTAATCTTTATTGATCTCTTCTTGTATAAAATGTTTATGTATAGAGCATTTAAGTAGTATAGATTTCTCTATTTTTTCTTTAATCATTATCATATTATTAAAACGATACCATCATATTTCTTTTCTAATTCAAATATTTGTAATTAAAAACCTCGAAGATCAAATAAGAAAAACATGGACGAATATTAGAGACGAGAGGTTTCAAATCATCGAAATATAGAGCTAATATCTATTAAACAATGTATATATTGTTAACCATACTTTCTTTTCCACTATAAATAGATTAAATGATAAACTGGGCAAAGATATCAATTACAAATTGCTCACAAACAGTCGATTTAAGAGAGTCCAAAGATTACTCTATTATTTCCTTTATAGTCGCTAATAAATTGAAACTAGATTTCAGCCAAAAAATTTGTCATCAAAATGAAGCTAACACTTTCACTAATAAACAATACATTATAATCAAAATCGAGAAGGCCCAAGTGCCAATCTTTTAACAATAACTTAAAACCCTAAAATTTTATTTTTAAAACCTCGATGGTTTTCCAGTCTCAAAACAATTTATTAGATTTAAAAATACAAATATTGCCTTCTAACTTATCTTAAAAATTCCGAGACTAAGAAGCCCTTTCTTTCCAAAAATATGAGCTAGGAAAAAATTGGATCTCTTGCAACCGGATTTTAAACTGAAATGTAAATCATACCTTTTTTTCTACATAATAGATTCACCATTGAAGAAGAAGCCACACCAGGATTTGAACATGCATGCAAGGTCTGTAAACGTTAGATTTTCTCCAGAGGTTGTCTAAACAAAAAAAAAATCAGATTAAATAATCTAGGTTAATAATTTTCTTACTAGGAATGGAGCAATAGAATGCTTAGAAGGAAGTGAACCCTATTCATTTCTTAGCACGAACCTTTTGCTAGCAATGAATTCCAAACTAGCATATTAAAGGATGTTCATGTGTGAAAATAACCAACCCCACATGTATCTATGCAAATAGAAGTATTCAATTGTAAATGATGGGAATTCATATAAACACTAAACCCCAAGTAGTAAATGTAATGATTACTATTTGAATTAAGTTTTGGCCATAATTGTGAGGCTAGAGCCAAAATTCGACCTTTCCACAAACGGAGTAACCATATTTTTGGTCCTCTTTTTCCTCACCTGCCATGAACAACGTATTGTTAAAGGTTATAACCAGAACTAGTAAACTACAAACATGTTTTTTTAGAGACTTTACCTTTAGAGAAACACTCAGAGCACTGAGGGTTCTTCTCCTCTTTGTTCTCCACTACTCTTCCCTGTACAAAACTGTAAGCATAAGATTTCATCCTCTTTCCTCTTATTGCTGCATAAAAGAAAATTATGCTAAAAACTGATCGTCTTTACCTTTAAAAAAAGATCATGTTATCCTCACTGGTATAGGAAGTTTCTCCATCAACAACCAAGACAGGAACGTTGGAACCTTAAACCCTTGCACACAAGAAACAAAGATAGCTCAAAGACTATGCAGAGAAGGGAACTCAACCAAACATGCTGATAAACCTCATATAGCATAGCTTAAGTTGTTTTAACCAGAGAATCTTGCTAGCATTGAAGCCAAGAGATAATTTAAATGCATAACAAATCATGAATCTCAACGAGCAGGTATAGAAATGAAACCAAAAAAACCAACACTATGAACGAAAGTTCAATTTCGTGACCATTTAATTGCACACACATTTCGAAATGTTGACATAAAACCTAAGAATGTGAGGTGTTACATGTGGAGGGCGAAGATCATTTTCCTTTTTACAAAAAGTAGTTAAATCTGCAAACACATTTAAACTTCATGTATGTGTTGTAAACTCACAAGCCACAACTTTTGGACAACTTAAAATATCATTTAAACCCTCATTTAAATCACATGATCTGTCATAAATGTCATGCAACCTTAAAACCCTTGTAACTCCCACGGTCGCATATATTTAAACTTTGCATAGTGGTTTACAGCTTAGGTTATGCCTATTTTATTTTCATGATCGTATGATAGGAGCTTGGTAGGTATGTTTTCCCCTTTTAAACCACTTCACCATATACAAGTAGGGTAAAAACCTTAATCCATAGTTCGATCTAGATACATATCCCTATAATATTTCATGACTTAGGACAAGGCTCCAAGCTTTAGGATTCAAATCCTTTGTTGCAAAAAGACACATAATTAATAACAACATTTTCACCTTGTCTTTAAGTCGTGTTCCAAGAACTATCATAAATGGATTTCAAATTCCAGATGAACAACGAGTCCTTTCCACATGGAGACAAGAAAATAAATAATAATTATTTAAATTTACGACTAAGAGAAATGATTTATGATAAATATATATATATATATATATATATATTGTGTATTTTTTGGAGTTGTGACATAATGATATCAGAGCACAGTTAAAACACTCGGCCTGAAAAAGGGCCCAACACTCAAACTGATATAACCAAAACACTAATTTAATGTTATGGTTTGATTCTCTTTGTAAATAGGAAGAGAAGAATAACCTTGATTTTGCAGGAATTACGGAAGATGTGGGAATTCCTGCACAAGGAGAATCACATCCTAAAGAACTAGAAAGCATAGAAGAAGGTAATATTAGATATGGTGACATTTGGGTGAATCTAAATGAAAGTAGGAATGATAACCAATATGAACTCCTACAAACAGTAAAGTAAAATCATAATTACAAAGTGTTAAGGAAGATAATGAACACATATTAAAAGAACGGGAATATTTGAATAATGTCCTGCTAACTAAGATACATAATAATGAATTAGAAAATAATAAAGGACCTGAACTAGAAATGGCAAGAACCGCACCTTATAAATGTAAGGTAAGAAAATTAAAATTTTCTACTCATGAAACCGAATCTTCCAGTGAATAATCAATTAAACATAGTAAACGAAAATACAAATTCTCTAGTGAAAGTAGCAATATTAATCAACATAAAAAGAAATATAAGTTGTATCAAGAGATTAGCGATGAATTTAAGAAGATTAAACCTCCTATGTTCAATGGATAAATTGGAAAAGGAGAAGAAGTGGAAACTTGGCTATATAGGATGAAAAATTACTTCCAGATATATAATTATTCTGATGAACTAAAAGCAAAAATAGAAATTTATAATTTAACAGGAAAAGTTGATATTTGGTGGCAAGACGTCAAAAAGATAAAATCCATTAAAGAATGTTATGTAACTTGGAAAAATTTTAATAAATATTTTGAAAGAAAATATTCATCGGAACAATATTATGAAGAAAAAGCTAAAGAATTATATGAATTAAGATTAGGATAAATGCCAATGAAAGAACTATGCAACAAATTTCTAAGTTTATTACGTTATGTACCCTACATTATTGATGAAAAAATGAAAATTTAGTGTTTCTTTACTTGTTTACCTCTTATGTTTAAAGAGAGAATCGAATATGTAATTCGAAAAATTTAGAAGAGGCCATGAGAAACACGTATTTTTGTTACAATCAAAATAAAAACAAACGAGAAAATATACCCAATTGGAAAAATAAAAGACATGAAGGTTTTGAACAAAAACATAAAGGTACTAAGATTTATAAAAATTATGGAAATAATTATCGAGGATATCAAGGGAATAAATTTAAAAATGATAAACAATAGAATCCTACTGTAATCAAGGAAAGGGAAGTACCCACTTCCTATAGTAAAAATACTACACAAAGGGAACCATTAAAATGGTGGGAATGCGGTGAACCCCATTATTTTAAGGACTATTCTGTAAGAAGAGAAACTCTTAACAATGTGCATACAATTAAGGAAGATGCTACTGTGGGAGATATAGCAAGGAGCATGCCTAGAATCAGTGCAACATTGGAGAACAGGAAAGCAGATCATCAAACATCTATGGTCAAAATCGAAGGTACGTTAAAGGATAAACCAATCTCTATATTGATTGACCCATGTGCAAGTTTAAGTTATATATCACTAGGAATTGTAGAATTATACAAATTACATCGAGATACGTTTGAAAAGTATTGGTTTCTTCAACTTGCTATAGGCACGAAGCGAAAAGTAACAAGCTTCGTGAAAAATTGTGATTTTGTTATGAATGGATTTAAAATGCAAGCTGATTTAAATATTCTACCTTTAGGATCTTATGACTTATTGATAGGAATGGATTGGTTAGAGAAACATAGAGTTATTTTAAACTGTTATGATAAAATTATCTCATGTTTGGATGATAAAATTTGTTAGAACAGTAATCCATCCTTAGTACCTTAGTTTATACCTTATTCAATTTCATTTTCTTCTATGCATTAAATTTATATGGTTTAGACTTAGGGAAATTGGTCTAGAATGTGAGATGGTTATTTTCAGACCATTCACATACACACTAGTGCTCTATCTTGGTCAACCTGGCACATGTGCAACCTCATTAATGTCTTTGGGTACTACTTCCTTGTTTTGAGGAATTTGGTTTTGACTAGGGGCGCTAGTGTTGTCTTTTGTCCATTTTTGGCTACCTAGTGCATTTATTGTCACATTGAGATTCTCCCACACCTATAATTGCTCACCCACACATGGCTTGGACTCATTATTTTCCCAAAAATCCAGGTTTCATTACTGTTTGGGCTGAGTTGGAGCTTCATTGGTCCACCTAGGGGAGATTGAGGTCAAATATTGCCTTGACATATCTGCACACCCAAATGGCTTCCTAAGCCTCAAAAATTATTCCTAATGTAATATATTTCTGATCTAAACACATTCATACGTTAGACAGTTCAATAATATCCACTATTGTGTTCACATGTGTGTGTAAAGTTTCCCTCTTTCAAGATTTTTTGATGGGTTTTGAAAACTACTTTGAATTGTGAGAGTCTCTTGTGCTCCTAGATCCAGTTGTGAATCTATTTCTCACCTAGCATCAAATATGATTTGAGTTTCATATCAATATTTAGTGTTTCAGCTGCAGATTGAGAGAGTTTCCAAATAGATTTGAGTTTTTTTTGCAGGTACTTTCAGCATATTCTCACCACTAGTGCAAGAAGATATGGAGCAAAGCCATGTCCTGCTGAATCAATTAAATTACTTTGAATGGAAAACATAGATGGTCATCCAACTAAGATCCAAGGGTCTCTATAGGTTCACCACGGGGATAGAGGTAGAGCCAAAATTCTGCAGTAGAGAACTCAAAATACTTCAATAGACTTGATGAATCCTTTGGGATGTTATGTCTCAGCATCTCGAGAGAAATCCTGTTTCATGTTAACAGTTTGGCCACCCCAAATGAAGCTTGTCTCAAACTCGAATATCTCTTTGGTAAAACTAATGAAATGAGGGGGCACCAACTCGAGAATGACCTCATCATTTTAAGCCCAACACATTACGAGACCATCCAGGATTTCTTCACCAAATTTAAGTGTTTGGTACTTCAAATCAAGTAGTGTGGAATAAAGAATAAGGAAAAGAAGCTAATACTATCAATCCTTTCGAAGTTGGGGCCAGAATACTCAATGTTTGTTAGTACATTCCATTATAGAAAGATAACCATTCGAAATTGGCAAATGGAAACACTAGTAAGCTTCATGGAGTATTTGAACCAAGAGCAGGACAAGCTAGTATAGATGGGAACAATCAAAACAAGAAAGGACCAAGCTCCTGCTACAGGTGTTTCAAATGCCTCCAAAGACAAGAAGAAAGCTAGGGAGTCAAAGCATCCAGATAAGAAGAAACCAAACAGACCCAAGATTCCTAATGGGGGTTCGAATCCTTCCAAGGACAATGAAAAGAAGGGAAAGGAGAAAATAAAATGCACCTATTGCCACAAGGTATGTAATCCAAATAGTGCTTGCATGAAGAAAATAATTGACATGATAGTGCAGCTATTGGAGAAGAACAAAATCCCAGTACTAGATGGCGCAAGGAAGAGGGATGGAAGTTCAGGTTCTGACAACAAGGATAAATGTCATGCTTTGGTTGCAGGTTCTTCAGGCCCCTCCACATTCATCAGTGATTTGGGAGCATCAAGTCACATGGCCTCTGTCTAGGATTTCTTCACATCCATGTATTCAAATAGTGGCCCAACTATTTGAATGGGTGATGACTTTGAGATCTATGCCAAAGGAGTTGGCATGATTGACCTTGACCATGGATATTTCAACAATGTCATGTTCGTACCAAACTTGATAGAAAAATAGCTGTCCATATACCAAATGACACATACTAGAGAATCCAAGAGAGTAAAATCTACTCCATATGAGGCTGAGATAGTAGAAATATACTCCAACAAAGTGGTGGCATTCGGGTATGCTGATCACCAAGCTAGGATGTATAAATTCTCCAAATTTATTCCAAATTCCAGTGGGAAAGCACTTCTATCTCATGCCAACGAAACTAGTAAGTTGTGAGATGAGATATTTGGCCATATGAACTACAAATACCTTCAAGAATTTAACAAGGATGGTATGGTGTAAGGTCTTTGTCCTATCAAGTCTTCCAATGGAGCATGCATTGGTTGTGTGGTGGGAAAGAATTCAGAGTGCAACTATGAGAAGGGGAAGGCAAGGAGAGCTACAAAAACACTTGGATTGGTACACTCAGACTTCATTGTTCCACTTCCCACTCCCTCCTATGGAGGATCAAGGTATGTTCTCACTTTCATATATGATTTCTCAATGTTTTGTTGGGTATATTTCCTAAAGCTCAAATCTGAAGTCTTTGAGATTCTCAAGATTTGGAAGGCCCTAGTTGAGAATCAAAGTGGGAATAAGATTAAAATACTAAGAATTGATAATGGGAAATAGCATGTGAATAATAGTTTGCACCACTTGTGTGAAGAATGTGGCATCCAAATGCAGTGTTCAGTCCCATACACACCACAACAAAATGGTGTCTCCAAGAGGAAGAATAGGGCACTCAAGGAGATGGCTATATGCATGATAGAGGATAAGGATTTGAGTCCTAAGATATGTACTGAAGCCATTAACTGTGTTGCATAAATTTATAATAGGTCTCTCCACAAATAATTGAAGGGAAAAACACCATACGAGGCTTGCTTTGGCTAAAATCCAAATATTTCGAATTTCAGGATTTTTGGCTCAAGGGCATGGGCTCGAATTCCTTCATAAAAGACGAAGGAATTGCAACCACAAACCAAGGAATGAATCATGGTGGAATATGGTGAATACAAAAATGGCTACAAGATATTTGATCCATCCACACACAAAACTTTCATTGAAAGAAGTGTGCAATTCGAAGAGGAAATTATTCCATATTTTGAGCTAGCACCAAGGGAATCATTCTTCTCCTCAACATGAAAATGATGTAAGTGATTATTAAATTTCTAATATTTCAGATATTTCTGATAATTATAAGGATTAATATGGTGTTTCTGAACATGACTCACCCTCAAGGCCCAAGTGGGAAGAGAAATCCATAGAAGCCGTTGTGGATTTAGCAGGAAATCCTCTAGATCCTAAGAAGACAAGACGACAATTTCACAATGCTTCTTTTGCAAGTGAAGTTTCCATTGATGAGAATTTATATATGATGGTTGGATATTATCCACAATCTTATCAGTAATCATTTCATGACCCAATACAGAAATCATCCATGCAAGAGGAGTTCAACTCCCTACAGGAAAATGAGCCTTGGGAATTGGTTCCCTTGCCTCCCAAGAGGAAGCTTGTGAAATGTAAGTTGGTATATGGGACCAAATTTGTTGATGATGGGTATGATATTAAATATAATTAAATATTAGTTTCCAATGGATTTTCTCAATTCCAATGAGTGGACTTTACAAAGACCTTTGCATCGGTTGCAAAGATGGATTCAATCAGGCTAGTTTTAGCCATTGCTGCTAGTAAGCATTGGGAGGTCCACCACATGGATGTAAAAGGTGCATTTATTCATGGTGAGATACATGAAGAGATATAAATTCAGCAACCTGAAGGTTTACAAGAGGATCCTTCCTTTGTATGCAAGTTAAAGAAGTCACTCTATGGCCTCAAGCAAGCTTCAAGGACTTGATCTACCAAGATGGGCAATTTTCTTCTTTCACTTGGATTTATTCGATGCAAATCTGATCCTAATATTTATTTGTAGAAAAATTATGATGTATTTCAGGTCATAGTACTATATGTTGATGACCTCTTGATTACAGGTAGCTGCACCAAATAAATTGGGTCAATCAAAGAATCTTTGCACAATGAATTTTCCATGGATGATCTAGGCTTGTTGAAACAATTTATTGGATTGGAAATTGTACAACCTGAATCAGGGGTCAAGGTCAGCAAACAAAAGTATGCTTCAGAACTTTTATTAAACTTTAATATGGCTGAATGTAAGGAATCCAATTTCCCATTCCTTTCTGGCATAAAACTAGGTGAAATTGGTGATTCTCAATTGGTAGATTGTTCACTGTATAGGAAGCTAGTTGGGAGGTTGTTGTATTTCACTCATACTAGACCTGATTTAGCATATGCTGTTAGTAATGTAGCTATATATATGTAGTAGACACGTGAGATCCATTGGAAGGAATCCAATAGGATCCTTTAGTATGTTCAAGGCACCGAGAACTTTGGGGTACACTATGTTGCTAGTTCTCCACTAGAACTAGTAGGATTTTCTTATTCGGATTGGGTTGGAGATCCCAATGATAGAAAGTCAACTTTAGGATTTGTATTCATGCTTTCCAATGGTCCTATTTTTGGTTCAATTAAGAAACTTCACACTATTTATGTTTCTTCAGTTGAGGCCGAGTACAGAGTAGAAGTGAATGCAACTACACAATGTGTGTTGTTGCAAGGCATTATTGGGTAACTTAGTGTTGCAATTGATTCACCCACTGTAATTTGGTGTGCAATAAAAGTGAAATCAATATTTCCATAGATCCAGTACAGAGATAGAGGACCAAGCAACATAGAGCTTGTCCATATTGTGTAGCAACCCATCTTGGAGATTATAGTCATCATTTTTGTCACGTTCTTTTGCATTGAATTGGACTTGTAGTTATTGAAATACCTCATCAAAACCAGGCTGATATTCTGTGTATTCCTCATTGTACATGTCAAAAGGATCCATATACATATGGGTACCCAAATTTTTGATCTTCACTATAGGTGGCCTTGATAGCATGTATGCCAACTTGTTTCTATTCCCCTTCTTGTACTTGATCATTATATGTAATTTGTTGTAAAAATCCAATCCGCTTGTAGTGTCAAGTTTGTTATAGCTTATTCCACTTGCAATTACTATAATAATACACCAAATGATTAATAATTGTTAAGACTTTGAATATATATTTTTATTTGACATTTTTACAACTAAAGTAAAAGTAATTGTAATGGAATTATTATTATTTAATAATTAAATAACTAAGAGAAATCAGAACTGAAGTAGACATTAAAACAATGTTTGTTGACCCACATGGGGGATTGAAAAATGGAAAAAACTCAAGTGATGTAGGAGGCATAATGCCCAAATTCAAGTTGAGACTCCTTGTGGATAAATAATGACCAAGTAGCTCATAAATGACCAAGTCCTAGGAAAAATACTATAAAGTATTGTTTCCATTGAATAAGCAGGAGCCTTGTGCTCGGGAGAAATGATCTAGTTTATGCAAATAGATTGTGCATTGATAAATATTTTCCCTTGTGTTTTAGCGAACATGCTCGGGGGTTCTAGAGCATGTAATTTGGCTACTCTAGGAGCTGGTTGGGAGGAACAACATTTTCAGTTTTTTTCCCATCAGTGGTGATGGGATCTTATCTGATTAATCTAGCATATTAGAGTTGTTATTTAAATTTTGGAAGTAAAATTATTAATCTTACTGAAATTATAAACTGGTAATACGCATAAGTTGTTTATTATATTTTTATAGTATGGTAATCTTTATTGATCGCTTCTTGTATAAAATGTTTATTTACACAACATTTTAATTAGTAGAGATTTCTCTATTTTTTCTTTAATCATTATCATTTTATTCAAACGCTACCATCACATTTCTTTTCTAATTCAAATATATGTAATTAAAAAACTTGGAATCAAATAAGAAAAACATGGACAAAGATTAGAGACGAGAGGTTTTACATCATTGAGATACAGGGCTAATATCTATTAAACAATGTATATATTGTTAACAATACTTTCTTTTCCACTATAGATAGATCAAACGATAAACTGAGTAAGGAGATCAATTACAAAATTCTCACAAACAATCGATTGAAGAGAGTCCAAAGATTGGGCTATTATTTCCTTTATAGTCGCTAATAAATTGAAACCGGATTTCAGCCAAAAATTATGTCATCAAAATGAAGCTGAAACTTTAACTAATAAACAATACATTATAATCAAAATCGAGAAGGATAAAGTGCCAATATTTTAACAATAACTTAAAACCCTATAGTTTTCTTTTTGAAACCTTGATTGTTTTCCAGTCACAAAAAAATTTACTAGATCCAACAACACAAATATTTCCTTCTAACTTATCTTAAAAATACCGAGACTAAGAAGCCCTTTCTTTCCAAAACTCTAAGCTGGGAAAACATTGGATCTCTTTCAACCAGATTTTAAACTGAAATGTAAATCATACCTTTTTTTTCCTACAGAATAGATTCACCATTGACGAAGAAGCCATGTTAGGATTTGTACCTGCACGTAAGGTCTGCAAACATTAGATCTTCTCCATAGGTTGTCTAAACACAAAAAGAAAATCAAATTAACGAATCTAGGTTAATAATTTTCTTACCCAAAACAAAGCAATGGAATTCTTAGAAGGAAGTGAACCCTATTCATTTCTTAACACGACCCTTTTGCTAGCAATGAATTCCAAACTATCATCTTAAAGGATGCTCATGTGTGAAAACAACCAACCCCACATGTATCTATGCAAATAGAAGTATTCAACTGTAAATGATGGGAAGTCAAATAAAGACTAAAACCTGAGTAGTAAATGTAATGCTTACCATTTCAACGAAGTTTTGGCCATAATTGTGAGGCAAGAGCCAACCCTCAACCTTTCCAACCGATTGATTAACCATATTTTTGGTCCTCTTCTTCCTCACCTACCTCGAACAAAGTATAGTTAAAGGTTATAGCCATAACTAGTAAACCACAAACACGGTTTTCTCAGAGACTTTACCTTTTAGAGAAACACTCAGAGCACCGAGGGTTCTTCTCCTCCTAGTTCTCCATTACTCTTCCCTGTACAAAATTGTAAGCATAATATCTCATCCTCTTTCCTCTTATTGCTGCATAAAATAAAATTATGCTAAAAACTGATCATTTTTACCTTTTTAAAAAAATCATGTTATCCTCGCTGGTATAGGAAGTTTCTCCATTAGTAACCAAGACAAGAACATTGGAACCTTAAACCCTTCCACACAAGAAACAAACACAACTCAAATATTGTACAGAGAAAGGAACTCGACCAAACATGCTGATAAACCACATATAGCACAACGTAAGTTGTTTTAACCAGAGAAGCTTGCTAGCATTCTTGCCATGCGGTAAGTTAAATGCATAAGAAATCATGACTCTCAACGAGTAGGTCTAGAAATGAAACCAACAAACAACCAACACTATAAAATAAATTCCAATTTCACGACCACTTAACTACACATACATTTCCAAATGTTGACATAAAACCTAAGAATGTTTCATCCAACGTTCTGGATTGTGAGGAGTTACACAAGGGTGAAGATCATTTTCCTTTTAAAAAAAAGCAATTAAGTCTCCAAACACATTTAAACTTCCTGGCTGCATTGTCAACTTGCAAGCCACAACTTTCAGACAACTTAAAATATCATTTAAACCCTCATTTAAATCACATGATCTATCATAAATGACATGCAACCCTAAAACCCTTGTAACTCCCATGGTCGCATATATTTAAACTTTCATAGTGGTTTACAGCTTAGGTTATGCCTATTTTATTTTCATCATCATATGATAAGATCTTGCTAGATATAATTGCCCCTTTTAAACCACTTCACCATATACAAGTAGGGTTAAAACCTTAATATTATAACCTTAACACATTGTTGGATCTAGATACATATCCCTAGAATATTTCATGACTTAGAACAAGGATCCAAGCTTTAGGATTCAAATCCTTTGTTACAAAAAGAAACATAATTAATAACAAGATTTTCACCTTGTCTTTAAGTTGCGTTCCGAGAATTATCATAATTGGATTTTGAATTCCAGATGAACGACAAGTCTTTTCCACATGCAGACAAGAAAATAAATTAGAATTATTTAAATTTACGACTAAGAGAAATGATTTATGACAAAAAAATATATATTGTTTATTTTTTGTAGTTGTGACATAATGGTTTCAGATCACAATTAAAACACTCGGCCTGAAAAAGGTCCAACACTCAAACAGATATAACCAGAACACTAATTTTATGTTATGGTTTGATTCTCTTTGTAAATAGGAAGAGAAGAATAACGTTGATTTTGCAGAAATTATGGAAGATGTGGAAATGTCTGAAGAAGGATAATTACATCCTAAAAAACTAGAAAACATAGAAGAAGGTAATATTAGAGATGGTGACATTTGGGTGAATCTAAATGAAAGTAGGAATGATAACCAATCTGATCTCCTACAAACAGTGAAGGAAAAGCATAATTACAACGTGTTAAGGAAGATAATGAACACATCTTAAAATCACAAGAAGAAATGAATAATGTCCTACTAACTAAGATACATAATAATGAAGTAGAAAAGAATAAAGGACCCAAACTAGAAATGGAAAGAACTACACCTTATAAACGTAAGGTAAGAAAATTAAAATTTTCTACTCACAAAATTGAATCTTTGCACAAAGAATCAACTAAACATAGTAAACGAAAATACAAAGACTCTAGTTAAAGTAGTGATAGTAATCAACATAAAATGAAATATAAGCCATATCAAGATATTTCCAATGAATTTAAGAAGATTAAACCTCCTATGTTCAATGGATAAATTGGAAAAGGAGAAGAGGCGGAAGATTGGCTATCTAGCAGGACAAAGTACTTCCAGATCTATAATTATTCTGATGAACTAAAAGCAAAAATGGCAATTTATGATTTAACAGGAAAAGTTGATATTTGGTGGAAAGACATCAAAAAGGTAAAAACCATTAAAGAGCGTTATGTAACTTGGAAAAATTTTAATAAATATTTTGAAAGAAAATATTCATTGGAACAATATTATGAAGAAAAAACTAAAGAATTGTATGAATTAATATTACGAGCAATTTCGATGAAAGAACTATGCAACAAATTTCTAAGTTTATTACGTTATGTATCCTACCTTATTGATGAAAAACTGAAATTTAGTGTTTCCTTAGTTGTTTACCTATTATGTTTAAAGAGAGAATCGAATATGTAATCCGAAAAAATTTGGAAGAGGCCATGAGAAAAGAATATTTTTGTTATGATCAAAATAAAAACAAACGAGAAAATATACCCAATTGGAAAAATAAAAGATGTGAAGGTTTTGAACAAAAAAAGAAAGGTACTAAGATTTATAAAAAATATGGAAATAATTATCGGGGATATCAAGGGAATAAATTTAAAAATTATAAACAACAGAATCCTACTGCGATCAAGGAAAGGGAAGTACCCACTTCCTATATTAAAAATACTGCACAAAGGGAACCATTAAAATGGTGGGAATGCGGTGAGCCCAATTATTTTAAGTACTATTCTGTGAGAAGAAAAACTCTTAACAATGTGCATACCATTAAGGAAAATACGACAGTGGGAGATATAACAAGGAGCATTCCCAAAATTAGTACAACATTGGAGAATAGGCAAGAATATCATCACACATCTATGGTCTAAATCGAAGGTACGTTAAAGGATAAACCAATCTCTATATTGATTGACCTGGGTGCAAGTTTAAGTTATATATCACCTGGAATTGTAGAATTATATAAATTACAGCAAGATAAGTTTGAAAAGTCTTGGTTTCTTCAACTTTCTACAGACACAACGTGAAAAGTAACAAGCTTCGCGAAAAATTGTGATTTTGTTATGAATGGATTTAAAATGCAAGCTGATTTAAATATTCTTCTTTAGGATATTTGACTTATTGATAGGAATGGATTCGTTAGAGAAACATAGAATTATTTTAAAATGTTATGATAAAACACTCTCATGTTTGGATGATAAAATTTGTTAGAACAGTAATCCATCCTTAGTACCTTAGTTTATACCTTAGTCAATTTCATTTGCTCTTATGCATTAAATTGCTATGGTTTAGACTTAGGGAAATTGGTCTAGGAGATGAACTGGTTATTTTCAGACCATTCACACACACACAAATGCTCTATCTTGGTTAACCTGGAACATGTGCACCCTCATTAATATCTCGGTGCACTACTTCCTTGTTTTGAGGAATTTGGGTTTGACTAGGGGTGCTAGTGTCGTCTTTTGTCCATTTTTGACTACCTAGTGCATTTATTGTCACATTGAGTGTCTCCCACACCTCTAATTTCTCACCCACACATTCATTGGACTCATTATTGTCCCAAAACACCTCACCAACGTTCACACTAGGTTTAGTGACCATTTGGGTTGAGTTGGAGCTTCATTGGTCCACCTATGGGGGATTGAGGTCAAATATTACCTTGATACATGTGCACACCCAAATGGATTCCTAAGACTCATGAATAATTCCTAATGTAATATATTTCTGATCTAAACACATTCAAATGTTAGACAGCTCAATAATATCCACTATTGTGTTCTCATGTGTGTGTAAATTTTTCCTCTTTCAAGCTTTTTTGTCGATTTTTTCAAACTACTTCAAATTATGAGAGTCTCTTGCGCTCCTAGATCCATATGTGAATCTAATTCTCACATGGTATCGGATATTATTGGATTTGCATATCAATATTGAGTTTTTGAGATGCATATTGAGAGAATTTCCAGATAGATTTGAGTGTTTTTTGCAGGTACTTTCAACAAATTCTCACCACTAGCGCAAGCAGAGATGGATCAAATCCATGCCTTGCTGAATCCATTCAATTAGTTAGAATGGAAGGAAGATATGTTCATGCAACTGAGATCCAATTTTCTCTACAGGGTCACCATGGGGACAGAGGTAAAGCCAATCTCTGCAGTAGAGAACTCGAAATACTTCAATTGACTTGATGAAGACTTTGGGATGGTATGTCTCAACATATCAAGAGGACTATTGTTTCATGTTGACATTTTTGCCACCCCAAAATAATTTTGGCTCAAGATCGAATCTCTCTTTGGGAAAATAGATGAAATGTGGGGGCACCAGTTCGAGAATGAGCTCATGATCCAGGAAGATCCAGGAAGGCCAACTTTTCAAAGTCCTCCAATCTCATCAAAACAAGCACCAAATCAAAGGTCTCGTCGAGATGATTCCAACAGCATTCATTTCACCTCAAATGGACTCCGTGTGAGAAAGTTATCGCGTTTTGTTCTATGAGGTCAACAAGCAAAATTGGCAAAAAGAGGTGCCACGTGGCACCACTGACAGGGTGACACGTGGAATCCATACTATACAAACAAGATGACATGGAACCACTAACAGGGTGACATGTGGCATCCATACAGTATGAATGGATGATGTGGCAGTTGTACAGACAAACAGGTGGCAGTGAGGTCCAATCAAGATGCAACATGTGTCATGTACGGACGATGAGGTGGAAATCCAGTCAGCAGTACAGACCAATCGGAATGTGACACATGTCATGTATAGGAATTTAGGTGAACCAATCCAGAACTGCCACGTGGCAGCACCGGATTGGCCAATATTGATTGAAGTTCACCAAAATGTTGCTACTCCGTCGGTTTCGAACTCCTGACCTCCCATACCCTGTCTCTGTGCCTTTACCAACTGCGCTGGTAGTGTTCTTTGGATAATGTATGGAAATAATATTATTTAAAGTGGAATTTCGAGCCCCAAAGGAGCCGAGGCTTAGCCCTGACCTTGGTTCTTCCTCCAGCGTGACCGAGAGCTCCGACCAGCACGGGAGCCCGCGCTCTATTTCAGCACATGTCGAATTATAAACTATATAAAATGGGTTATGAGTGGGTCTAAAAACAAGTTACGTTATAACAAATTTGTTTAAAAAAAAATCATATTGTGGGTTCAATGAACCATGTGGTTTTGGGGGAAAAGAATTTTATTGTAATATTGTAAAAATATAAAATGTGGTTGGCATAGTTGTAACTATGTCAACTACATAATTTAAGAAGAGCCTAACCAAGTGTGGGGAGTTGGAACCATATGCCTTCTTGGGAAAAATTTGTTGTAACTAAAGGATCATGAGGAGAATGTGGAGTGGGGCAAGCCAAGCCTATATAAACCCACTTAATTTCCATTTACAGAGCATGCTTTGGAGTGGAGACTTTGTAGCTAAAGGAGAGAAGGGAGATTGTGTAGCTCTGCAGGAGGAAGGTACGAGTGTTTATACTCATTTTACACCGTCTTCAGGCTTCGGAGTTGCTGGAAGCAGTCTTGTTGTGTTTTGGGTAGAGGTTCTCTTCCTAACCATTGTCACCAAGGTATCATTGTATCATTGCCATGTATTTTGCCTTATGCTGAGATTATAGATCGGCCCTCCTATTGAGAAGCAGGCCCAAAGACGTAGTCCATCCTGAACGAACTCCGTTATCAACTTGTTGTATTTATGTGCATATTGTCTATGCTGTTTGGTTCTCTTCTTATGGATTTGTGAGCTTCATTCATGCTCTTTATGCAATTCATGTTAACGTCATAGAGTAGCAAAAATCTTGTTTCTGGATCATGTGGTATCAGAGCAGGTCTATGTGATGTTGGATTGTGAGTGTGGATGCTCACGAGGGCTAAACTGCAAGCTGGTGAGGGTACATTAGAGCCTTACAATTCCGAGATCAGACATGCACACCGAAGGAGGAAGATGGATGCTAATGATGCCTGCATCGAGATGGAGGAAAAATTTCACAAGGTCTTCTACATGATGGACAACAAGGTAGACAAGTTGTTTGCAAACTATGAAGAACTCATGGCAAAATAAAGAAAAGGCAGTGAAGTAAAGAAGGAAGACAAAGAAGTGAAGGATGAAGGCAATGCTTCAGTTAACCAAGGAGGAGGTGGCGAAGAGCCTCCTAAGCCTCCCTCTTCACCTTCAGCTTCAAGCACAAGTTCAAGTGCTTCTTCCTCATCTCATTCTCAGCATTCCAAGTTTCCTCATAAAGAGCCTCAAAAGAATCCCTTATTGAAGCTTGATGTGAAGTTTGATTTTCCCATGTTCAATGGGGAAGCGAATGCAGAGAAGTTGAACAATTGGATAAGGAAAATTGAGTTCTATTACCGAGTCCAGCAGATTAAAGAAGAAAATGTGAAGATTCAGTTGGCTTCACTTCGACTGACAGGCACCGCACTTGTATGGTGGGAAAGCAAGGTAGCAAACAAATGGCTAATCTTCTCTCATCGTGGTCTGCTTTCATTTCTGCTTTACGTAAGAAATTTTATCCATTGGGTTATGTTCAAAAGGCTATGATGGATTGGCAAAGTTTTAGACAAGGAAATGGTCAGAGTGTTCAGAATTTTACTAAAGAATTTAGAAAGAAAGCTTTAGAGTTGAATATTTATTTAGATTCTCCTGACATTCTTTTGAAGTACATTGGTGCTCTTCATCATTATCTATGCCATACTTTGCTGTTGTTGAATCCTACTAGTGTGGATGAAGCAAGTGTTCAGGCTACTCATCTTGAGAGTAGGGGGGAGCATTTGCAAGAATACCATCTGAAGAAGCCTTTCAAGCCCAACAACAACCACAAGTCCAAAAAGAAAGACAAGAGCAAGAAGATAGCTACTGCCAAGAAGGAAGGAGGAAAGCTCCATTGCAAACATTGCGATATTGATGGGCATGATGAAAAAAGTTGTTGGAATTTTCATCCTAAACAGAGGCCAAAGCATTATAAAGGCAAAAAGAAGAAAAAGATCGTTGCAACAGCGTAACAAGATTTGGGTTCCGACTCAGGTGACAAAACTAGGATTACAGCCGTGGGAATGCAAGGTAACAAAACTCCTCATACTGGTTCAAGTTATACTCATGTTTCTAAAGAAAATGATAAAAGAAGAAGTGAGTTGTTTCACATCAGAGTTGTGTCTAAGCATACAAATATTGAAACATTATTTGATCCGGGTTCTCAAGTAAATTTGATCTCAGAATCAGTTGTTAAGAAGTTGGGCATACAAACTAAACCTCACCCCAAGCCTTATCCTCCTTGATGGGTATGTGATAATGCTAAGCTACAGGTGACTAAGCAATGCAGGTTAAGGTTTGCTATTGCTTCAAAGTTGATCGATGAGGTGGAATTAGATGTTGTTCCTCTTGACATCTGCGGTATCATATTGGGAAGCCCATACTTGTATGATCGAAAAGCAGTATTATTCCGTCATGAGAACAAGTACCATCTCACCAAAAATGGGGTGGAGTACATTGTGAGAGCTCATAGTATGAAGGCTAACACCACTCTTGTTAGTGCAGGACAGATGAAGCGGCTCATCAACACTAATAAGAGACACATGCTCATGGTTGTGGGAGAAAAATATGTTGAGGCATCTGATTCTTTCAAAGGTTGTGATCCTTCTCATAAAAAGGCTATGATTGATATTGTAGCTAACTATGATGAAATATTTCAGGAACCTACAGGTTTTCCTCCCAAAAGGGAGATTCAACATGAGATCCATCTCCAGCAGGATGCCCCTCTTCCTAGTGTGGGCATGTACAGGTTGTCCACAGTTGAAATGGCAGAGATTAAGAAGCAGGTTCAAGACTTGTTGGACCAAGGAGTGATCAGACCCAGCTCCTCTCCATGTGGTTCACCGATTGTGTTGGTAATGAAGAAAGACGGCACATGGAGGATGTGCATTTACTATCGAGCTCTCAACAAGATCACGATCAAGAATCGATACCCGATTCCTCCCATAGATGACTTGCTCGACCAGTTGAAAGATGTTGTGTTCTTTACCAAGTTGGATTTGTGTAGTGGCTACCACCAAATCAGAATTGCAGAAAGTGATGTGTGGAAGACGGCCTTCAAGACCAAGCAAGGTCTATTTTAGTGGTTGGTGATGCCCTTTGGGCTTTGCAATGCACCTGCAACCTTCATGCGGGTAATGAATGATGTTTTCCGGCCATTCTTAGATGATTTTCTCATTGTATACCTAGATGATATCTTGGTCTTTAGAAAAACTTGGGAAGCACATGTGGGGCATGTAAAGCAAGTATTAGATACTTTGAAAGAGGAGAAATTGTATGTAAAATTGTCAAAGTGTGAATTTGGCAAAACTTCATTAGTTTATTTGAGTCATATTGTAGGAGGTGGAAATTTAAAAATTGATCCTTCAAAAGTTAATGTAATTGTCAATTGGCCTAAGCCTACTAACACTACTGAAGTGAGAATATTTTTAGGAGCTGTTCAATATTGGAGAAGTTTCATTCATAACTTCTCATACATAGAATCTCCTTTGCATGCCTTAACAAGTGTGAAGAAAGCCTTCCAGTGGGGAGGTAAGCAGCAGAAAGCCTTCGACACATTGAAGGGAAAGATCAGCATCGCCCCAGTCCTAGCCTTGCCTGATTTGCAACAACCATTTGAGATAGAGATAGATGCTAGTGTATATGCCATGGGGGCAATATTGATGCAGCAATGCAAGCCTATTTGCTACCATTCAGAGAATTTTACTCAAGCAGTGATCAACTACCCCACCTATGACAAAGAGTTGTATGCTTTGGTTTAGAGTGTCAAGAAGTGGAAAAACTACTTGATGGGTAAGGACACGATCATCCATACCTATAATCAGCCCTTGCAGTATCTCCAGTCCTATACTAAGCTCCAACAAGCTCGTAATTTCAGGTGGATGGGATTCCTTCAACAATTCCATCTAGTGATCAAGTACAAGAAGGGTAATAGTAACAAAGTGGCAGATATGCTCTCTAGACCTCCTATTGTTGCATCTATTGTTTTGAAAAATGCTTATTTATCCCATGAAAGTTATATTGAGTAGTATGCTACTGATGATGATTTCAAGGAGATCTATGAGAAGCTAACCAATGGCACACAGGTGGAAGAATACTATTTGCAGGGAAATTTGCTCTATCATTTGGGCAAGTTATGTGTTCCTATCAGTGAAAGGGTCCATGTAATACGAGAAGCTCATACTTCTCTTGTATCAAGGCATTTTGGGGTAGGTAAGACTTTGGCCCATTTTCAAAGACTCATGTATTGGCCTCGCATGAAAGACATTGTAACAAAGTATGTAAAGGGGTGTGTGATGTGCTCTACTTGTAAGCCCACTAATAGAAACTTGGGGTTGTACTCACCACTTCCTGTTCCTTCCCATCCTTGGGAAATCATTTCCATGGATTTTGTGGGGGGTTTGCCTATGTCTAGGAGGGGTCATGACTACTTGTATGTGGTCGTGGATAGGTTTAGTAAGATGTGTATTCTTATGCCATGTAAAAAGAAGTTCAATGCAGAGCAAGCTTCTTCTCTTTTCTTTCAGCATGTATGGGTTCACTTTGGACTCCCTATGTCCATTATCTCAGATCGAGACTCCCGATTCCTTGGAGAGTTTTGGACAAAATTATGGTGTATGATGGACACCAAGCTGAAGAGGAGCACCGCTTTCCATCAACAGACTGACGGACAGCCAAAGGTAGTCAACAGGACAGTTTTTCATTTGCTTCGAGATTATTGCAACAAGCATCCTAAGTTATGGGATGAGCAAATCCAGTATGTGCAGCATGCCTACAACAGGGCTATGCATTCTTCCACTCAGATCTCGCCATTTGAGACATGATTTGGGTACTTGCCAAAGACTCCATTGGATTTGAATTATGGGAGAGAGGTTGATTCAAGCGCTTCCAAGGATGAAGACAAAGCCCGCAGGTTCATTCAGAGAGTTCAACAGGTACATCAAGCAGTGCAAGAGCAGTTGGAGAAGAGTCAAGCCCAGTACAAGGCTCGCCATGACAAGCATAGAGTTGATCATCAGTTTCATGTAGGAGATCAAGTGTGGCTTCACATCAGCAAGGAGAGGATGAAAGGAGAAGGCAAGAAGCTCAAGCCCATTAGATATGGTCCCTTCACCATATTGGAGAAGATTGGGATGAATGCCTTTTGCTTAGAGATACCACCATACATGTAGATCTACTCAGTGGTGAATGTGGATAACTTGAAACCCTATGAGCCTCCCATGATCATGGATAAAAGGGAGAATGTCTCATTGCCATCAGTTGATGAATTTTCTCCTGAGTACATGGATGAGCTAAAGGAAGATGCCATCTTGGATAGAAGGACAAGGACTTCTCACAGAGGTGATGTTGATTATCTTCGAGTGGGCATCAAAGGCACTCATCCAAGCAAATCCAAGTGGATCAAGAAGGAGAAAGTGAGGGAGCAATTCCCTCACCTATCTGTTGATTAGTAAAGGCTTTTGGAGGCCAAAAGCTTCTCAGTGGGGAGGAATGATCCAGGAGGATCCAGGAAGGCCAAATTTTCAAAGTCCTCCAATCTTAGCAAAACCAACTCCAAATCGAAGGGCTCATCAAGACGATTCCAACGGCGTTCATTTCACCTCAAACGGACTCCGTATGAGAAAGTTATCGCGTTCTATTCTATGAGGTCAACAAGCAAAATTGGCAAAAAGAGGTGCCACGTGGAACCACTGATAGGTTGACATGTGGAATCTGTACTATACAAACATGATTATGTGGCACCACTGACAAGGTGACACATGGCATCCGTACAATATGAATGGATGATGTGAAAGTTGTATGGACAGACAGGTGGCAGTAAGGTCCAATCAGGATGCGACACGTGTCATGTACAGGCGTTGAGGTGGACCAATCTGGAACTGCCATGTGGCAGCACTAGATTTCCCAATATTGATTAAAGTTCACCAAATTGTTGCTGCTCCGCCGGTTTCGAAGTCCTGACCTCCCATACCCTGTCTCTGCGCCTTTACCAACTGCACTGGTAGTGTTCTTTGGATAATGTATGGAAATAATATTATTTAAAGTGGCATTTCGAGCCCCAAAGGAGCCAGGGCTTAGCCCCGACCTTGGTTCTTCCTCCAGTGTGACCGGGAGCTCTGACCAGCACAGGATCCTGCGCTCTATTTCAGCACATGTCAAATTATAAACTATATAAAATGGGTTATGAGTGGGTCTAAAAATAAGTTACATTATAACAAATTTGTTTAAAAAAAACCATATTGTGGGTTCAATAAACCATGTGGTTTTGGGGGAAAATAATTTTATTGTAATATTCTAAAAATATAAAATGTGGTTGGCATAGTTGTAACTATGTCAACTACATAATTTAAGAAGAGCCTAACCAAGTGTGGGGAGTTGGAACCATATGCCTTCTTGGGAAAAATTTGTTGTAACTAAAGAATCATGAGGAGAATGTGGAGTGGGGCAAGCCAAGCCTATATAAACCCACTTAATTTCCATTTACAGAGCATGCTTTGGAGTGGAGACTTTGTAGCTAAAGGAGAGAAGGGAGATTGTGTAGCTCTGCAGGAGGAAGGTATGAGTGTTTATACTCGTTTTACACCGTCTTCAGGCTTCAGAGTTGCTGGAAGCAGTCTTGTTGTGTTTTGGGCAGCGGTTATCTTCCTGACCATTGTCGCCAAGGTATCATTGTATCATTGCCATGTATTTTTCCTTATGCTGAGATTATAGATCGGCCCTCCTATTGAGAAGCAGGCATGGAGACGTAGTCCATCCTGGACGAACTCCGTTATCAACTTGTTGTATTTATGTGCATATTGTCTATGCTGTTTGGTTCTCTTCTTATGGATTTGTGAGCTTTGTTCATGCTCTTTATGCAATTCATGTTAACGTCGTAGAGTAGCAAATATCTTGTTTTCGGATCAGCTCATCACCTTGAGCCCAACACATTACGAGACCATCCAGGATTTGTTCATGAAATTTAAGCCTTTGGTACTTCAACTAAAGCAGTGTGGAATTGAGAAGAAGGAAGATCATGTAATACTATCAATCTTTTCAAAGTTGGGGGCATAATACTCAGTGTTTGTTAGCACATCCCATTCTGTAAAGATAACCATTCAAAATTGGAAAATTCCAACAATAGCAAGATTCATGGAGTCTTTGACCCAATAAGAGGACAAGCTAGTACAGATGGGCACCATCAAAATAAGCAAGGACCAAGATCTTGCTGCATATGTTGCAAATGCCTCCAAAGGAAAGAAGAAAGCGAGGGATTAGAAGCAGCTAGATAAGAAGAAACCAAACAGACCCAAAATTTCTGATGGGGGTTTGAATCCTTCCAAGAACAATGACAAGAAGGGAAAGGAGAAAACCAAATGCATCTATTGCCACATGGGATGGAATCTAGAGACTACTTGCATGAAGAAAACCATTGATATGATGGCGTAGCTTTTGGAGAAGAACAACATCCAAGTCTTAGATGGAGCAAGGAAGAGGGATGGAGTTGGATCGTAAAAGTGATACTCTTTGCATCTCTTTGAATCCTCCAAATACACATTTGATCCTTTGACCCCATAAATCCCTCTATATTTTCACATATCTAGCTAAATACCTAGCAAGTATACTAAGGTATGATATTTCATCAAAATCCTTCGGTTTCCTTTGATTTAATGATTAAATATAATTCTTAAAGGATTCATGACTGATTATACTAGATTCTGCAACATACTTTGATTTCAGTAGTGGATTGGATATCATGAATATTTTCTATACTCTAGGCGCTGCCATCTTTCTCAAGTAAATTCAAATCCATTCAGCTCAATTCTCGTTGATGACTCACAAATAATCAATGAGATATTCATATCTAGGCACTATGTTCCATAGATATGAAGATATGCTATTAGATAGCAAATCAAAGCACCTGTCCAGCATGAGAAGTTGCTCATTAATTGAAGGAATCAATTTCCTTCTATAAACAGTTGTAATATTAAATAGAAGATAGGATCTGTTACTAAGAAATCGGGATTGGTTATCTTAGTTCCTGAGCTATAAAAATCCATGGATCAAAATGTAAAATAGACAGAAATACAATGAACATTTAATAGAAGGATTGCACTGCCCAAGTGTTGGTTTTTCTGAAATTGAACAGAGGTCGAATCATACAATGTTACCATTATTATTTTAAGTAATGATACATATGCTTCTTTAGACTGTAATTTGATTTATTTTTTGTTGTTAATGTTTTCTTCAGTCTGTAAGCCGTTTAAGGACTTGTGGATTTCTTGGCAAGGATCCACCAAGAAGACCATAAGCCCTTCTTTTGTAAATTTAATTCTTGTATCGCATGATTTTTATTTTATGTTTCCATTAGAAGAGAGAATTGTAGTTAGTTAGCTGGATGTAGAAAGTAGATTGACATATGTTTGAAATCAGTCCTTTTATTGTGTGATGATTATTGAAATAATGGGCACAACATTTTCTAGTTTAGGACCGAGATCGGATGTTAGGGTAGATTGACTTAAAAGCATTGTTTCGAATTCTTATTTTTATAGATTTGATTCGTTTTGGTGTAGCTTTAATTTCTAGTTTAAATCATACATTGCTTCTGTAAAATTTGGTTTCCAAATGAAATAAACTTAGCTGTATTTTCTTCTAAATTATAGAATATGTAGATTTCATTCATTTTTCATGGTTTAAGCTTTAAGTTAATTCAGTTTTTTCTTTCTGCAAGATTTAATTTCAGAATATAGCTTTAGATTTTAATAATAGGATCTTCTGCAAATTACATTTATCTTGTTGTAGTTTTAAAGTACAAGTTGATTTAGAATAGTTTCAATCATAGAAGTAGCCCATTTTGAAGATTAGGGTGAACAAGTAAGATCTATGCTAATATTAAACTTCTTAAAAGGAAATTCATTAATTTAATAAGAGCTTTGAGGTATTAAATGATACGTCAATTTTGTAGTCCAGTTTCTGTCACCTAATCTCTTTTCTGTGTTAATATGTAGTTTTTTGCTCATTTAGTCCTAGTTTACTTTCTGTCACCTATTATGTTTTCTGTGTCAATATGTAGTTTTCTACTTATGGAGTCTATTTTCTGAATTATGTTAGAATAAATGGTTCTCATTGGTTTATGCTTTAGTATTAGAATTATTTTGAAGATAGCTTAAAAGGTATTTCCATTTCTGCTTTACATTTGAATGTTGTGTAGATCTTAGATGTGAGAGTATTTAGTTAGCATTAGAATTTTAAATTTAAATGAGTTTGATGATTATTAGATTAGGAATCTTAGTATTAAGCGTTTTGAATAATCTCTAGGTTAGATTAAATCAGCTTAGAGTAGATTAGATTAGGATAGGCCCTAATCATGCACATCAAGTGCTTGTGCCTCAAAGTTTACCTCCCTGGGTTGACATTTTATGAAGGCTATTTGTAGTGATATATTTACCCAACGCGTAGAGCCTAGAGATGAAGATCTTATCACCCTATAAATATATGATTATGTTTTCTCTATCCATGCAACACTCGATTCATTGTTTGATGTTTTCATACACAACAATTCATCATTGCACTGGCAGTTCAAAATATTCATAGGAATGATAACCAATATGAACTCCTACAAACAGTAAAGGAAAATCATAATTACAATGTTTTAAGGAAGATAATGAACACATCTTAAAAGAACGGGAAAATTTGAATAATGTCCTGCTAACTAAGATACATAATAATGAATTAGAAAATAATAAAGGACCCGAACTTGAAATGGCAAGAACTGCACCTTATAAACGTAAGGTAAGAAAATTAAAATTTTCTACTCATGAAACCGAATCTTCCAGTGAAGAATCAACTAAACATATTAAATGAAAATACAAATTCTCTAGTGAAAGTAGCGATATTAATCAACATAAAAAGAAATATTAGCCGTATCAAGATATTAGCGATGAATTTAAGAAGATTAAACCTCCTATATTCAATGGATAAATTGGAAAGGAGAAGAAGCAGAAGCTTGGCTATCTAGGATGAAAAAGTACTTCCAGATATATAATTATTTTGATGAACTAAAAGCAAAAATAGAAATTTATAATTTAACAGGAAAAGTTGATATTTGGTGGCAAGACATCAAAAAGGTAAAAACCATTAAAGAACGTTATGTAACTTAGAAAAATTTTAATAAATATTTTGAAAGAAAATATTCATCGAAACAATATTATGAAGAAAAAGCTAAAGAATTATATGAATTAAGATTAGGAGCAATGCCAATGAAAGAACTATGCAACAAATTTCCAAGTTTATTACGTTATGCACCTTACATTATTGATGAAAAAATGAAAATGTAGTGTTTCTTTAGTTGTTTACCTCTTATGTATAAAGAGAGAATCAAATATGTAATCCAAAAACTTTGGGATAGGCCATGAGAAAAGCATATTTCTGTTACGATCAAAATAAAATAAAAACGAGAAAATATACCCAATTGAAAAAATAAAAGACATGAAGGTTTTGAAAAAAAATAAAGGTACTAAGATTTATAAAAATTATGGAAATAATTATCGGGCATATCAAGGAAATAACTTTAATATGATAAACAATAGAATCCTACTGCAATCAAGGAAAGGGAAGTAGCCACTTCCTATAGTAAAAATATTGCACAAAGGGAACCATTAAAATGGTGGGAATGCGGTGAACCCCATTATTTTAAGGACTATTCTGTAAGAAGAGAAACTCTTAACAATGTGCATACAATTAAGGAAGATAATACTGTGGGAGATATAGAAAGGAGCATGCCTAGAATCAGTGCAACATTGGAGAACAGTAAAGTAGATCACCAAACATCTATGGTCGAAATCGAAGGTACGTTAAAGGATAAACTAGTCTCTATATTGATTGACCCAGGTGCAAGTTTAAGTTATATATCACTAGGAATTGTATAATTATACAAATTACATTCAGATAAGTTTGAAAAGTATTGGTTTCTTCAACTTGCTACAAGCACGAAGCGAAAAGTAACAAGCTTCGTGAAAAATTCTGATTTTGTTATGAATGGATTTAAAATGCAAGCTAATTTAAATATTCTACCTTTAGGATCTTATGACTTATTGATAGGAACGGATTGGTTAGAGAAACATAGAGTTATTTTAAACTATTATGATAAAATTATCTCATGTTTGGATGATAAAAGTTGTTATAATAGTAATCCATACTTAGTACCTTAGTTTTTACCTTATTCAATTTCATTTGCTTCTATGCATTAAATTGTTATGGTTTAGACTTATGGAAATCGGTCTAGGTAGTGAGATGGTTATTTTCACAGCATTCACACACACACCAGTGCTCTATCTTGGTCAACCTGGCACATGTGCACCCTCATTAATATCTTTGGGTGCCACTTCCTTGTTTTGAGGAATTTGGTTTTGACTAGGGGCACTAGTGTTGTCTTTTGTCCATTTTTGGCTACCTAGTGCATTTATTGTCACATTGAGATTCTCCCACACCTATAATTTCTCACCCACACATGCCTTGGACTCATTATTGTCCCAAAACTCCTGGTTTCATTACCGTTTGGGCTGAGTTGGAGCTTCATTGGTCCACCTAGGGGGGATTGAGGTCAAATCTTGCCTTTACATATCTGCACACCAAAATGGCTTCCTAAGCCTCAAAAATTCTTCCTAATGTAAATATATTTCTGATATAAACAAATTCATATGTTAGAAATTTCAATAATATCCACTATGGTGTTCACATGTGTGTGTAAAGTTTCCCTCTTTCAAGATTTTTTGATGGGTTTTGCAAACTACTTCGAATTGTGAGAGTCTCTTGCACTCCTAGATCCAGTTGTGAATCTATTTCTCACCTATTATCAAATATTATTGGAGTTTCATATCAATATTTAGTGTTTGAGCTGCAAATTGAGAGAGCTTCCAAATAGATTTGAGTTTTTTTTGCAGGTACTTTCAGCAAATTCTCACCACTAGCGCAAGAAGAGATGGAGCAAAGCCATGTGCTACTGAATCAATTAAATTACTTATAATGGAAGGCATATATGGTCATCCAACTAAGATCCGAGGGTCTCTATAGGTTCACCATGGGGACAGAGGTAGAGCCAAAATTCTGCAGTAGAGAACTCAAAATACTTCAATAGACTTGATGAATCCTTTGGGATGCTATGCTTCAGCGTCTCGAGAGAACTCTTGTTTCATGCTAACAGTTTGGCCACCCCAAATGAATATTGTCTCAAGCTCAAATATATCTTTGGGAAAACTAATGAAATGAGGGGGCACCAACTCGAGAATGAGCTCATCACCTTAAGCCCAACACATTATGAGATCATCCAGGATTTCTTCACCAAATTTAAGTGTTTGGTACTTCAAATCAAGTAGTGTGGAATCAAGAATAAGGAAGAGAAGATAATACTATCAATCCTTTTGAATTTGGGGCCAGAATACTCAATGTTTGTTAGTACATTTCATTTTGGAAAGATAACCATTTGAAATTGGCAAATGGAAACACTAGTAAGCTTCATGGACTATTTGACCCAAGAGCGAGACAAGCTAGTACAGATGGGAACCATCAAAATAAGAAAGTACCAAGATCTTGATGTAGGTGTTTCGAATGCCTCCAAAGACAAGAAGAAAGCCAGGGATTCAAACCATCTAGATAAGAAGAAACCAGACAGACCCAAAATTCCTAACGGGGGTTTGAATCCTTCTAAGGACAATGACAAGAACGGAAAGGAGAAAACCAAATGCACCTATTGCCACAAGGTATGTAATCCAAATAGTTCTTGCATGAATAAAATCATTCATATGGTAGTGTAGCTGTTGGATAAGAATAACATCCCAGTACCAGATGGCGCAAGGAAGAGGGATGGAAGTTCAGGTTCTAACAACAAGGATAAATGTCATGCTTTGGTTGCAGGTTCTTCATACCACTCCACCTTCATCAGTGATTTAGTAGCATCAAGTCACATGGCCTATGTCTAGTATTTATTCACATCTATGTATTCGAATAGTGGCCCAACTGTTATAATGGGTGATGACTTTGAGATCTAGGCCAAAGGAGTTGGCACGATCGACCTTGACCATGGATATTTCAACAATGTCCTATTTGTACCAGACTTGGTAGAAAAATAGTTTTCAATATATCAAATGACACATACTAGAGAAGCCAAGAGAGTAAAATTTACTCCATATGAGTTAGAGATAGCAGAAATCTCCTCCAATAAAGTGGTGGCATTTGGGTATGCTGATCACCAAGCTAGGATGTATAAATTCTTGAAATTTCTTCCAAATTCCAGTGGGAAAGCACTTCTATCTCATTCCAATGAAACTATCAAGTTGTGGCATGAGATATTTGGCCATATGAACTACAAATACCTTCAATAATTTAACAAGGATGGCATGGTGTAAGGGCTTCCTACTATCAAGTCTTCCAATGGAGCATGCATTGGTTGTGTGGTGGGAAAGAATTTAGAGTGCAACTATGAGAAGGGGAAGGCAAGGAGAGCTACAAACACACTTTGATTGGTACACTCAGACTTCATTGATCCACTTCCCACTCCCTCCTTTGTAGGATCAAGGAATGTTCTCACTTTCATATATGATTTCTCAAGGTTTTGTTGGGTATATTTCCTAAATCTCAAATATGAAGTCTTTGAGATTCTCGAGATTTGGAAGGCCCTAGTTGAGAATAAAAGTGGGAATAGGATTAAAATACTAAGAACTGATAATGGGAAATAGCATGTGAATAAGAGTTTGCACCACTTGTGTGAATAATGTTGCATCCAAATGTAGCATTCGGTCCCATACACACCACAACAAAATGGTGTCGCAAAGAGGACGAACAAGGAACTCAAGGAGATGTCTATATGCATGATAGAGGATAAGGATTTGAGTCCTAATATATGTGTTGAATCCATTAACTATGTTTCATACATTTATAATAGGTCTCTCCACAAATCAGTGAAGGGAAAAACACCATACGAGGCTTGCTTTGGTCAAAATCCAAATATTTTGAATTTCGGGATTTTTGGATCAAGGGCACGGGCTCGAATTCCTTCATAAAAGTGGAAGGAATTGAAACCACAAAGAAAGGAATGAATAATGGTGGGATATGGTGAATACAAAAAGGGCTACAAGCTCTTTTATCCATCCACACACAAAACGTTCATTGAAAGAAGTGTGCAATTCGAAGAAGAAATTATTCCTGATTTTGAGCTAGCACCGAGGGAATTCTCTTCTCTTCAACATGAAGATGATGTAAGTGATGATTCCATTTCTAATATTTCAGATATTTATGATAATTATAAGGATGAATATGGTGTTTCTAAACATTACTCACCCTCAAGGCCCAATTGGGAAGAGAAAACCATAGAAGTTGTTGTGGATTTAGCAGGAAATCCTCTAGATCCTAGGAAGACAAGATGACAATTTAACAATTGATATTTTGCAAGTGAAGTTTCCATTGCTGAGAATTTATATATGATGGTTGGATCTGATCCAAAATCATATCAGGAAGCATTTCATGACCCAATATGGAAATCATCCATGCAAGAGGATTTCAACTCCCTACAGGAAAATGAGACTTGGGAATTGGTTCCTTTTCCTCCCAAGAGGAAGCTTGTGAAATGTAAGTAGGTATATAGGAACAAAGTTGATGATGATGGGTATGATATTAAATATAATTAAATATTAGTTTCCAAGGTATTTTCTCAATTCCAAGGAGTGGACTTCACAGAGACCTTTGCACCGATTGCAAAGATGGATTCAATCAGGCTAGTTTTAGCCATTGCTGCTGGTAAGCACTAGGAGGTCCACCACATGGATGTAAAAAGTGCATTTATTCATGGAGAGATAAATGAAGAAATATAAATTCAACAACCTGAAGGTTTAAAAGAGGATCCTTCCTTTGTATGCAAGTTAAATAAGTCACTCTATGGCCTCAAGCAAGCTCCAAGGACTTGGTATGCCAAGATGGACAATTTTCTTCTTTCACTTGGATTTATTCGATGCAAATCTGATCCTAGTATTTATTTGTATCAAAATGATGATGTATTTCAGGTCATAGTGTTGAAATATTGTAACTTCGAAGAATATTCTATATGTATCTTTTGTGGTCCCCGATGGACCTACTGGGAGAACCACTTGTATTACATTGTACCCCGATGCTCCTAATCAGAAGAACTAATAAGAGTCATGAGTTAGTCCCCTCTAATTGTAAAGGTGGGTCATCAGCACCCCAGTGTGGTTACTTGAGCCTACATGTGTAACTCGAGCCTACATGTCAAATGAGTTAACTTAAGTGAACGGATGAATATAAATAGAGGTGTAGTGCTCCTCATTTGTGACACACACTCTCACTTGAAGAATGCAGAAGTGGTGATGGCCACCTTGAATGGCTTCCTAGGATCATGGAATTCATTCATTCAAGAAATGTGTTCCAGAAGAAAGTGATTATTTTCAGCAGACTTTGGGAAGAAGAAGAAGCTCGTCTCTGAAGATCAAGCTCTCATCTTCCAAAGAAGATCCCTCAATCAATGAGGAATATGAATATCTCAACTCTAGAAGAATTGCTTATCCACCTCAGCATTTGGATAAGAAACGATGCTATCATGAATGAAGAAGATGATGAAGCTGAAGACTCAAGAAGGAGTATACCCATGAAACAAATAAAGATAAGTATTCAATTGTCATTTCATGATATTGTTTTGTTATACATTTTATTATATTCAGTTGATGTATTTTTTGTATTAATGACTGTATACTACTAATATGCATGTGATGGGTAAGTAGCTCATGGTGCTATACAACTCTCCATTGCTACTTATCAAACCTCTTTGCTGACATATTGGATTAGTGCACAATCTCAATAATGTCATGGTGGAGATGGAAGGAATCTAGAAAGTTTATGTGAGATATGGATGAATGTTGTATTGACTAAACAGTTGCATGATGCATAAGAATTTGTCGTTATGCATATGTTTTATGAAATAGTTCTAACCATGCAACTGGTGCATTTGAATTGTAGGAAAGGTCATGAACAACCTCCTATAAGAAAAGAAGGATGAGACTTGTTCCAAAGAACAAGTGATGACAATTCAAGATTCACTCTAATAAACATGAATCTGAAGATCCCAGGTTCAGAGACACCATGACGGAAGAAACAGCTTCAGAGAATGGTAGATCCACCTTGAAGGATGAATACCACCATGGGTACAAGATATAACTCAATATGAAGAAAAGAATGCTATAAAAGAAGCTACGATCAAAGAATAACAGTTGATCATGGGGAATGATGTATACGATATGATGGAACAAGTGTACAAAGCAAGGTTCGTGATTCTCCCCAGAAATAATAGACTATGAAATGACATACTCTATTGACCAGTATATATCAAGCATAGAACCACCTGTACAGAATGAAGATGGAAGATGATACTCCACTTCAGGGGGAGTGACTACAGAAAGTTATATCTGAGTTCAACATGGTACGACATGATGGATAGCTTTGTGATGGATCAAGACTTTACCAAGAGTAAAGTGGGTTCCAACCTTCAAGGTTGAATGCAGAAGACTAGGATATGTTAATGACCTGAGAAGACAAAATCATAGAAGATGTTATGATACTATAATGATGTTTGGGATATAGTACTCAAACCAGAAAGCAAGAATGTGGTATCTTCCAAATGGATTTGCAAGATAAGATATGTTTCTGATAGAAGTAAGGTAAGAGTTGTGGCTAGAGGTTTCTATCAGAAAGAGGGAATTAATTCTGAAGAGACACTTACTCCAGGAAGCAAGGTACAATTCCTTCAAAACTATCATGGTAGTTTCTTCCATGATGAAGTAAAGACAAGCCTTACTTAGTGGTATGATTGAGGAAGAGTTTTACATTGAATAGTCACGAGGATTTGAAGTTGAAGACAGAAGAAATCAAGTATGCAAGTTGAAGAAGGCCCTCTATGGCCTAAAGCAAGCTCCTAGAGCTTGGTATGGAAGAATAGATAGTTTCCTGATGAGCATGGGCTTTGCCAAGAGCAAAGTCGATCCTAACCTTTCCTACAAGGTTGTAGAAGATGTACCTGTCATTCTATTACTATATGTGGATGACTTATTCTTGACAGGGAATGAGAAAAAGATCATGGAAAGCAAGAAGAAACTAGCAGAAGAATTTGAGATGAAAGATCTTGGGTTAATGCATTATTTCCTAGGTCTAGAAGTATGGCAAAGTTTAGAAGGAATCTTTCTCAACCAGGGAAAGTATGTGGTAGAGATATTGAAGAGATTCAATATGTTGGAATGCAAAGTCATGGCCACACCCATGGACTCCAACCTAAAGCTGTTAGCTGATGACTCATTAGAGTTAGTGGATGTGACTCACTACAGATAGATCATTGGGTCATTCATGTACTTAACATTTACCGGACTAGACATTTGTTTTGCTGTGAACACCTTAATTCAATATCTTGTTCAACCAAGACGGGTTCACCTAGTAGCTGCAAAACATGTGATGAGATATCTGAAAGGGACTATAGAATTTGGTCTATACTATGATGGTAGCCATGAGTATAGATTGTATGGCTACACAGATGCAGATTGGGCTGGAAGTATCTCAGACAGGAAAAGCACATCAGGTATATGCTTTTGGTCTGCTATGAGTTCATGGTTTAGTAGGAAATAGTCCAGTGTTTCTCTTAGCACGGTTGAAGCAGAATACATAGCAGATTGCTCTACTAAGTTGTGAAGCCATATGGCTTCAGAAGCTGATATCAGGTCTCTTTGACCTGAAGATGGACACTACAATGATTCTATATGATAACCATAGTTGTGATGACAAAGAACCCTGTGTTCCGACGTAACACGTAGAAATCCGGTATTTCTACATACAAGATAAGATGCAGATGATGATACTGTAGATACAGATGATGGTGATTCCATATTTCTATACTGAATATATAGATGATGATGCTTTCAGTATTCACATACTGGAGATACATATGGTGATAGATCAGTATTCAGATACTGAAGATGTAGATGATGAT
>LPNX011201095.1:99799-188206 GCA_001517045.1 Pseudotsuga menziesii
TGGAGTGATTATCCCGTAATTGTATCCGGTGACTTTGGTCGTCGAGAATGTGGTAGGATTGCATCATCCTTGGACTCAAGTCCTAAAGTGATAGGGAGTGATTATCCCGTAGTTGTATCCGGTGACTTCGGTCGTTGAGAATGTGGTAGGATTGCATCATCCTTGGACTCAAGTCCTAAAGTGATAGGGAGTGATTATCCCGTAATTGTATCCGGTGACTTCGGTCATCGAGAATGTGGTAGGATTGCATCATCCTTGGACTCAAGTCCTAAAGTGACAGGGAGTGATTATCCCGTAATTATATCCGATGACTTCGGTTGTCGAGAATGTGGTAGGATTGCATCATCCTTGGACATAGTCCTAAAGTGATAGGGACTGATTCTCCCGTAATCAATCTGGTAACTTCGGTTGTCGAGAATGTGGTGGGATTGTATCATCCCTGGAATTTAAGTCCAAAAGTGATCCAAAGACTTTTTGTCTTTGAGTTGTGGATTGCAGGTTGTTGCTGATGATGATGATTCCGTACTGATCGAAATATCAGAGTATGATGATGATGACGTACTGATCGAAATATCAGAGTATGATGATGATTCATGGCATCTAATGGAGAATCTGCGGTGAGAAGATTTGTTGTCGACGTTTCGAACCAAGCGTGGTTCATCTTCAGGACAAGGCAATGCCATACTGATCGAAAGATCAGAGTATGATGATGATGACGTACTGATCTAAAAGATCAGAGTATGATGATGACGCACTATGATTATGATGTCTCTGATCGAAATATCAGAGTATGATGATGATGTTTTTGATCGAAAGATCAAAGTATGTTGATGATGTTTTTGATCGAAAGATCAGAGTATGATGATGATGTTTCTATGTTGATGATGTTTCTGATCGAAAGATCAGAGTATGATGATGATGTTTCTGATTGAAAGATCAGAATGCGATGATGATTATGATCAACAGATCAAAATATGTTGATGATGATGTTGCTGCTGATTGAGAGGTCAAAGCACTGAAGATGTTGTTGTTGATCGAAAGGTCAAGGTACTGAAGATGTTGTTGCTGATCGAAAAGTCAAAGTGCTGAAAATGTTGCTGATCGAAAGGTCAAAATGCTGAAGATGTTGTTGCTAATTGAAAAGTCAAAATGCTGAAGATGTTGTTGCTAATCGAAAATTCAAAGTGCTGAAGATGTTGCTGATCGAAAGGTCAAAATGTTGAAGATGTTGTTGCTGATCGAATAGTCAAAGTGCTGAAGATGTTGCTGATCGAAAGGTCCAAGTGCTGAAGATGTCGTTGCTAATTGAAAGATCAAAATGCTGAATATGTTGCTGATCAAAGACTGAAGATGTTGTTGATGATGAAGACTGAGGATTGAATATGAAGACTACATGATGTTGAAAAGCTTCCAATGATTTATAGATGTGTTACCCTGCTGATGTTGATGATGTCCCCTATCTCTACTCTTGTTGTTGATGGTGTTTTTGTAGAATACCCTTCTCGTTAAGGGGGAGTGTTGAAATATTGTAACTTCGAAGAATATTCTATATGTATCTTTTGTGGTCCTCGATGGTCCTACTGGGAGAACCACTTGTATTAAATTGTACCCCGATGCTCCTAATCGGAATAACTAATAAGAGTCATGAGGTAGTCCCCTCTAATTGTAAAGGTGGGCCATCAGCACCCCAGTGTGGTTACTTGAGCCTACATGTGTAACTCGAGCCTACATGATTTAACTTGAGCCTACATGTCAAATGAGTTAACTTAAGTGAATGGATGAATATAAATAGAGTTGTAGTGCTCCTCATTTGTGACACACACTCTCACTTGTATAGCGCATTAGTGGAGAAGAGAAGTAGCTGGAGAAGGAGGAGGATCAGGCTTTGATCTCCTTGTTGGTTTATCTTTTATCTTTTTGGGGCATCTATATTGAGGAATCTTTTGCTGGGTTTTTCCCTTTAGGGTTTTCCCAGGATAAATATTTGTGTTCCTTTTGTATGGTTGTGCTTGTCTATCTTTCAGTGATCTTGTTTATATGCTTTTGTTATGAAAATGAAATGAAATACTAATGTCTTAGCTAAGCATATGGAAATTTAACACATAGTACTATATGTTGGTAACCTTTTGATTACAGGTAGCTACACCAAATAAATTGGGTCAATCAATGAATCTTTGCACAGTGAATTTTCCATGGATGATCTAGGCTTGTTGAAACAATTTATTGGACTAGAAATTGTGCAATCTGAATCAGGGGTCAAGGTCAGCAAACAAAAGTATGCTTCAGAAATTTTATTAAATTTTAATATGGCTGAATGTAAGGAATCCAATTTCCCATTCCTTTCTGGCATAAAACTAGGTGAAATTGGTGATTCTCAATTGGTAGATTGTTCACTGTATAAGAAGCTAGTTGGGAGATTGTTGTATCTCACTCATAATAGACCTGATTTGGCATATGTTGTTAGTAATGCAGCTAGATATATGTAGCAGACACGTGAGATCCATTGAAAGGAATCCAAGAGGATCCTTCAGTATGTTCAAGGCACCGAGAACTTTGGGGTACACTATGCTGCTAGTTCTCCACTAGAACTAGTAGGATTTTCTTATTCGGATTGGGCTGGACATCCCAATGACAGAAAGTCAACTTCAGGTTTTGTATTCATGATTTCCAATGGTCCCATTTTCTGTTCAAGTAAGAAACATCACACTATTTCCCTTTCTTCAGTTGAGGCTGAGTACATAGTAGAAGTGAATGCAGCTACACAATGTGTGTTGTTGCAAGGCACTCTTGGGGAACTTGGTTTTGCACTTGATTCACCCACTGTAATTTGGTGTGAGAATCAAAGTGCAATCAAAATTTCCATAGAACTAGTACAGAGGCAAAGGACCAAACAACATAGAACTTGTCCATATTGTGTAGTAACACATCTTGGAGATTATAGTCATCATTGTTGTCATGTTCTTTTGCATTGAAATGGACTTGTAGTTATTGAAATACCTCGTCAAAGCCAGGATGATCTTCTGTGTATTCCTCATTGTACATGTCAAAAATATCCATATACATATGACAAACCAAAGTTTTGATATTCACTATAGGTGGCCTTGATAGCATGTATGCCAACTTGTTTCTATTACCCTTCTTGTATTTGATCATTATATGTAATTTGTTGTAAAAATCCAATCCACTTGTAGTGTCAAGTTTGTTATAGCTTATTCCACTTGCAATTACTATTATAATACACCAAATGATTAATAATTGTTAAGACTTTGAATATTTATTTTTATTTGATATTTTTACAACTAAAGTAAAAATAAATGCAATGGAATTATTATTATTTAATAATTATATAACTAAGACAAATCAGAATTGAAGTAGACATTAAAACAATGTTTGTTGACCTACACGGGGGAATGAAAAATGGAAAAAACTCAAGTGATGCAGGAGGTATAATCCCCGAAATCAAGTTGAGACTCCTTGTGGAGAAATAATGACCAAGTATCTCATAAATGACCAAGTCCTAGGAAAAATACTATAAAGTATTGTTTCCATCGAATAAGCAGGAGCCTTGTGGTGGGGAGAAATGATCTAGTTTATGCAAATAGATTGTGCATTAATAAATATATTCCCTTGTGGTTTAACGAACATGCTTGGGGGTTCTAGAGCATGTAATTTGGCTACTCTAGGAGCTGGTTGGGAGGAACAACATTTTCCATTTTTTTCCCATCAATGGTGATGGGATCTTATATGATTAATCTAGCATATTAGAGTTGTTATTTAAATTTTGGAAGTAAAATTAGTAATCTTACTGAAATTATAAACTGGTAATACGCATAAGTTGTTTATTAGATTTTTATAGTCTGATAATATTTATTTATCTCTTCTTGTATAAAATGTTTATGTACACAACATTTTAATTGGTAGAGATTTCTCTATTTTTTCTTTAATCATTATCATATTATTCAAATGCTACCATCACATTTCTTTTCTAATTCAAATATATGTAATTAAAAAACTCGGATATCAAAAAGAAAAACATGGACAAAGATTAGAGACGAGAGATTTTACATCATCGAGATATAGAGCTAATATCTATTAAACAATGTATATATTGTTAACCATACTTTCTTTTCCACTATAAATAGATCAAACAATAAGCTGAGCAACGATATCAATTAAAAAATGCTCACAAACAGTCGATTGAAGGGAGTCAAAAGATTGGGCTATTATTTCCTTTATATTCGCTAATAAATTGAAAACGGATTTCAGCCAAAAAATATGTCATCAAAATGAAGTTGAAGCTTTAACTAATAAACAATACATTATAATCAAAATCGAGAAGGCTCGACTGCCAATATTTTAACAATATCTTAAAACCCTACAGTTTCCTTTTTAAAACCTTGATGGTTTTCTAGTCACAAAAAAATTTACTTGATCCAACAACACAAATATTTCCTTCTAACTTATCTTAAAAATACCGAGACTCAGAATCCCTTTGTTTCCAAAACTCTGAGCTGGGAAAACATTGGATCTCTTCCAACCGGATTTTAAACTAAAATGTAAACCATACCTTTTTGTCCTACATAATAGATTCACCATTGACGTAGAAGCCATGTCAGGATTTGTATATGCACGTAAGGTCTGCAAACGTTAGATTTTCTCTATAGGTTGTCTAAACACAAAAAACAAATCAGATTAACGAATCTAGGTTAATAATTTTCTTACCCGAAACGGAGCAATTGAATTCTTAAAAGGAATTGAATCCTATTCATTTCTTAACATGACCCTTTTGCTAGCAATGAATTCCAAACTAGCATCTTAAAGGATGCTCATGTGTGAAAACAACCAACCCCACATGTATCTTTGCAAATAGAAGTATTCAACTGTAAAGGATGGGAAGTCATATAAACACTAAACCCTGAGTAGTAAATGTAATGCTTACCATTTGAATGAAGTTTTGGTCATAATTATGAGGCTAGAGCCAACCCTCGACCTTTCCAACCGACTGATTAACCATATTTTTGGTCCTCTTCTTCCTCACCTACCACGAACAAAGTATAGTTAAAGTTTATAACCATAACTAGTAAACTACAAACATGGTTTTCTCAGAGACTTTACCATTTAGAGAAACACTAAGAGCACCAAGGGTTCTTCTCCTCCTAGTTCTCCATTACTCTTCCATGTACAAAAATGTAAGCATAAGATTTCATCCTCTTTCCTCTTATTGCTGCATAAAATAAAATTATGCTAAAATTGATCGTCTTTACCTTTAAAAAAAATCATTTTATCCTCACTGGTATAGGAAGTTTCTCAATTAGAAACCAAGACAGGAACATTGGAACCTTAAACCTTTCCACACAAGAAACAAAGACAACTCAAAGACTGTACAGATAAAGGAAATGGACCAAACATACTGATATACCACATATAGCACAACGTAAGTTGTTTTAACCAGAGAAGCTTGCTAGCATTCATGCCAGGAGGTAACTTAAATGCATAACAAATCATGACTCTCAACGAGGAGTTCTAGAAATGAAACAACCAAACAACCAACACTATAAAATAAATGCCAAGTTCACAACCACTTAACTACACACACATTTCCAAATGTTGACATAAAACCTAAGAATGTTTCATCCAATGTTCTAGATTGTGAGGAGTGACACGAGGGTGAAGACCATTTTCCTTTTTAAAAAAGCAGTTAAGTCTGCAAACACATTTAAACTTCCTGGCTGCGTTGTCAACTCGCAAGCCACAACTTTCAGACAACTTAAAATATCATTTAAACCCTCATTTAAATCACATGATCTATCATAAATGACATGCAACCTTAAAACCCTTGTAACTCCCATGGTCGCATATGTTTAAACTTTGCATAGTGGTTTATAGCTTAGGTTATGCCTATTTCATTTTCATCATCGTATGATAGGATCTTGCTAGGTATGTTTGCCCCTTTTAAACCACTTCACCATATACAAGTAGGGTAAAAACCTTAATATTATAACCTGAACATAGTTGGATCTAGATACATATCCCTAGAATATTTCGTGACTTAGGACAAGGATTCAAATCCTTTGTTGCAAAAAGAAACATAATTAATAACAAGATTTTCACCTTGTCTTTAAGTCGCGTTCCGAGAATTATCATAATTGGATTTTTAATTCCAGATGAACGACAAGTCTTTTCCACATGCAGACAAGAAAATAAATTAGAATTATTTAAATTTATGACTAAGAGAAATGCTTTATGACAAAAAAATATATATTATTTATTTTTTGTAGTTGTGACATAATGGTTTCAGATCACAATTAAAACACTCGGCCTGAAAAAGGGCCAACACTCAAACAGATATAACTAGAACACTAATTTTATGTTATGGTTTGATTCTCTTTGTAAATAGGAAGAGAAGAATAACATTGATTTTGCAGAAATTATGGAAGATGTGGAAATGTCTGCAGAAGGATAATTACATCCTAAAGAACTAGAAAACATAGAAGAAGGTAATATTAGAGATGGTGACATTTGGGTGAATCTAAATGAAAGTAGGAATGATAACCAATCTAAACTCCTACAAACAGTAAAGGAAAAGCATAATTACAAAGTTTTAAGGAAGATAATGAACACATATTAAAAGCACAAGAAGAACTGAATAATGTCTTGCTAACTAAGATACATAATAATGAAGTAGAAAAGAATAAAGGACCCGAACTAGAAATGGAAAGAACTGCACCTTATAAACGTAAGGTAAGAAAATTAAAATTTTCTACTCACGAAATTGAATCTTTCAGCAAAGAATCAACTAAACATAGTAAACGAAAATACAAAGACTCTAGTGAAAGTAGTGATAGTAATCAACATAAAAAGAAATATAAGCCATATCAAGAGATTGCCGATGAATTTAAGAAGATTAAACCTCCTATGTTCAATGGATAAATTGGAAAAGGAGAAGAAGTGGAAGCTTGGCTATCTAGCAGGAAAAAGTACTTCCAGATCTAAGATTAGGAGCAATTCCGATGAAAGAACTATGCAACAAATTTCTAAGTTTATTACGTTATGTATCCTACATTATTGTTGAAAAACTGAAATTTAGTGTTTCCTTAGTTGTTTACCTATTATGTTTAAAGAGAGAATCGAATATGTAATCCGAAAAACTTTGGAAGAGGCCATGAGAAAAGAATATTTTTGTTATGATCTAAATAAAAACAAACGAGAAAATATACCCAATTTGAAAAATAAAAGATGTGAAGGTTTTGAACAAAAAAAAAGGTACTAAGATTTATAAAAAATATGGAAATAATTATTGGGGATATCAAAGGAATAAATTCAAAAATTATAAACAACATAATCCTGCTGTGATCAAGGAAAGGGAAGTACCCACTTCCTATAGTAAAAATACTTCACAAAGGGAACCATTAAAATGGTGGGAATGCGGTGAACACGATTATTTTAAGTACTATTCTGTAATAAGAGAAACTCTTAACAATGTGCATACAATTAAGGAAAATACTACTGTGGGAGATATAACAAGGAGCATGCCCAAAATTAGTGTAACATTGGATAATAGGCAAGAATATCATCAAAAATCTATGGTCTAAATCGAAGGTACGTTAAAGGATAAACCAATCTCTATATTGATTGACCTGGGTGCAATTTTAAGTTATATATCACCTGGAATTGTAGAATTATATAAATTACAGCAAGATAAGTTTGAAAAGTCTTAGTTTCTTCAACTTTCTACAGACACGATGTGAAAAGTAACAAGCTTCATGAAAAATTGTGACTTTGTTATGGATGGATTTAAAATGCAAGCTGATTTAAATATTCTACCTTTAGGATATTTTGACTTATTGATAGGAATGGATTTGTTAGAGAAACATAGAGTTATTTTAAATTGTTATGATAAAACACTCTCATGTTTGGATGATAAAATTTGTTAGAACAGTAATCCATCCTTAGTACCTTAGTTTATACCTTAGTTAATTTCATTTGCTTCTATGCATTAAATTGCTATGGTTTAGACTTCGGTAAATTGGTCTAGGAGGTGAACCGGTTGTTTTTAGACCAGTCACACACACCAACACTCTATCTTGGTCAACTTGGCACATGTGCACCCTCATTAATTTCTTGGGTTTGACTAGGAGTGCTAGTGTTGTCTTTTGTTCATTTTTTACCACCTAGTGCATTTATTGTCACATTGAGAGTCTCCCAGACCTCTACTTGCTCACCCACACATTCATTGGACTCATTATTCTCCTGAAACACCTCACCAATGTTCACACCAGTTTTAGTGACCGTTTGGGCTGAGTTGGAGCTTCATTGGTCCACATAGGGGGGATTGAGGTCAAATATTGCCTTGATACATGTGCACACCCAAATGAATTCCTAGGACTCATGAATTATTCCTAATGTAATATATTTCTGATATAAACACATTCAAATGTTAGACAGCTCAATAATATCCACTATTGTGTTCTCATGTGTGTGTAAATGTTTCCTCTTTCAAGATTTTTTGCCAGTTTTTGCAAACTAGTTCAAATTATGAGAGTCTCTTGAACTCCTAGATCCATATATGAATCTAATTCTCACATGGTATCAGATATTATTGGAGTTTCATATCAATATTGAGTTTTTGAGATGCATATTGAGAGAATTTTCAGATAGATTTGAGTTTTTTTTGCAAGTACTTTCAACAAATTCTCACCACTAGTGCAAGAAGAGATGGATCAAATCCATGCCTTGCTGAACCCATTCAATTAATTAGAATGGAAGGAAGAGATGTTCATCCAACTGAGATCCAAGTTTCTCTATAGGGTCACCATGGGGACAGAGGTAAATCCAATCTCTGCAGTAGAGAACTCGAAATACTTCAATTGACTTGATGAAGCCTTTGGGATGTTATGTCTCAACATATCGAGAGAAATATTGTTTCAAGTTGACATTTTGGCCACCCCAAAAGAATTCTGGCTCAAGATCGAATCTCTCTTTGGGAAAACGGATGAAATGAGGGGGCACCAGCTTGAGAATGAGCTCATCACTTTGATCCCAACACATTACGAGACCATCCAGGATTTGTTCGTGAAATTTAATTCTTTGGGACATCAACTCAAGTAGTGTGGAATCTAGAAGAAGGAAGAGAATATAATATTATTAATCCTTTCAAATTTGGGGCCATAATACTCAATGTTTGTTAGCACATCCCATTCTGTAAAGACAACCATTCAAAATTAACAAATTCCAACAATAGCAAGATTCATGGATTCTTTAACCCAATAAGAGAACAAGTTAGTATAGATGGGCACCATCAAAATAAGCAAGGACCAAGCTCTTGCTGCACATGTTGCAAATGCCTCCAAAGGAAAGAAGAAAGCAAGGGATTAGAAGCAGCCAGATAAGAAGAAACCAGACAGACCCAAAATTATTGATGGGGGTTCAAATCCTTCCAAGGACAATGACAAGAAGGGAAAGGAGAAAACCAAGTTCATCTATTGCCACAAGGGATGGAATCCGGAGACTTCTTGCATGAAGAAAACTATTGATATGATGGCACAAATTTTGGAGAAGAACAACATCCCAGCCCCAGATGGAGCAAGGAAGAGGGATGGTGTTGAATTGTAAAATTGACACTCTTTGCATCTCCTTGCATCCTCCAAATACATTTTTGATCTCTTCATTTGATCCTTTAACCCCATAAATCCCTCTATATTTTCACATATCTACCCAAATACCCAGCAAGTATACTAAGGTATGATAGTTCATCAAAATCCTTTGATTTCCTTTGATTTAATGATTAAGTATCATTCTTAAAGAATTCGTGACTAATTACACTAGATTCTATAGCATACTTTGATTTCAGTAGTAGATTGGATATCATGAAGATTTTATATACTCCAGGTGCTTCCATCTTTCTCAAGTAAAGTTGAAACCATTCAGCTCAATTCTCATTGATGACTCACAAATAATCAATGAGATATTCATATCTAGGCACTATGTTCCATATAGATGAAGATGTGCTATTAGATAGTAAATCAAAGCACCTGTCGAGCATGAGAAGTTGCTCATTAATTGAAGGAATCTATTGCCTTCTATAAACAATTGTAATATTAAATAGAAGATAGGATCTGTTACTTAGAAATTGGGATTGGTTATATTAGTTCCTAAGCTATAAAAAGCCATCGATAGAAATGTAAAATAGATAGAAATACAATGAACAGTTAATAGAAGGATTGCACTACCCAAGTGCTGGTTTTTCTGAAATTGAACAGAGGTCGACTCATACAATGTTACCATTATTATTTTAAGTAATGATACATATGTTTCTTTATACTGTAATTTGATTTATTTTCTGTTGTTAATGTTTTCTTCATTTTAGAAATATGGTTGTCGCTTAGAGTTCAGTCTGTAAGTCGTTTAAGGACTTGTGGCTTTCTTGGCAAGGATACACCAAGAAGACCATAAGCCCTTATTTTGTAAGTTTAATTCTTGTATAGCATGATTGTTATTTTATGTTTCCATTAGAAGAAAGAATTGTAGTTAGCTGGCTATAGAAAGTATATTGACATATGTTTGAAATCGGTCCTTTTATTGTGTGATGATTATTGAAATAATGTGCACAACATTTTCTAGTTTAGGACTGAGATCGGATGTTAGGGTAGATTGACTTAAAATCATTGTTTTGAATTCTTATTTTTATAGATTTGATTCGTTTTGGTGTAGGTTTAATTTCTAGTTTAAATCATACATTGTTTCTGTAAACTTGGGTTTCAAATGAAATAAACTTGGCTATATTTTCTTCTAAATTATAGAATATGTAGATTTCATTCATTTTATCATGGTTTAAGCTTTAAGTTAATTCAGTTTTGTCTTTATGCAAGATTTAATTTCAGAATATAGCTTTATATTTTAATAATAGGATCTTCTGCAAATTACATTTATTTTGCTGTAGTTTTAAAATGCAAGTTGATTTAAAATAGTTTCAGTCATAGAAGTAGCCCATTTTGAAGATTAGGGTGAACAAGTAAGCTCTATGCTAATATTAAACTTCTTAAAATGCAATTCATTACTTTAATAAGAGCTTTGAGGTACTAAGCGATACATCAATTTCCTAGTCCACTTTCTGTCACCTACTCTCTTTTCTGTGTTAATATGTAGTTTTCTGCTCATTTAGTCCTAGTTCACTTTCTGTCACCTATTCTATTTTCTGTGTCAATATGTAGTTTTCTTCTTATGGATTCTAGTTTCTGAATTATGTTAGAATAAATGGTTCTCATTGGTTTATGCTTTAGTATTAGAATTATTTTGAATATAGCTTAAAAGTTATTTCCATTTCTGCTTGACATTTGAATGTTGTGTAGATCTTAGATGTGAGAGTATTTAGTTAGCATTAGGATTTTAAATTTAAATGAGTTTGATGATTATTAGATTAGGAATCTTAGTATTAAGTATTTCGAATAATCTCTAGGTTAGAGTAAATCAGCTTAGAGTAGATTAGATTAGGATAGGCCCTAATTATGCACATCGAGTGCTTGTGCGTCACAGTTTACCTCCCTAGGTTGACATTTTATGAAGGCTATTTGTAGTGATATATTTACCCAACACATAGAGCCTAGATATGAAGATCTTGTCACCCTAAAAATATATGATTATGTTTCCTCTATCCATGCAACACTCGATTCATTGTTTGATGTTTTCATACACAACAATTCATCATTGCACTGGCAGTTCAAAATCTTCATAAAACATTTTGTGCCATGCATTTGAATGATTGTGAGATACAAGATTATGAATTATCATTACATCCAAAGCATTAAAATCCTTGAGAAACTCTGTTGAGACTTATTATACATCTATCCAATAACCTTCATCATTTTCCAAGTTTTTGTTTCATCCTCTGTTTCCTATCCAAAGTGCAGTATCGGATAAAATTATGGGGCAAAAGGGAGCCTAACACCATCAGCCGAGTTCTATTTCTATGTTGGAAGGTTTTCCTGAATTTAATGCATGCAAGGAAAATTTCTAGGGAACATGGTATTAATTCTTCCAAAAATTTCAGGGGTATGATGACGAAATCACATTGTATTCGCATAGGGATTCGATGGGAAGGTAGTGCACATTGGAAACTTTATTATGAAGGTGTCTGAGAAAACAATTTCTTGTGCCATTGATCTGCCTTGTCATGGGGAGCACTGGTTTAAAAATAAACCCATAGAGCGTACAGTTTGTACCATGTTTTTGAAGGAGGATCATCAGTCTACAAGCTGGAATAATGGTTTTCCTTGATATTGGATGCAAGATGAATGGCGCAATGTGATCTATGTATTACATAAATATTCAACTTGTGAAGGGAGGTATGTCACCATTCTGAATTACCATGTCCGCCTACATTTGCATTTTGAAGCTGGATTGGAAATGGATTTCCTGTATTTTCTGCGCAAAAGTCTAGCTAAGATGTCAATATGGGTTCAGAAGCACTATGGTAATCCTTACAATAGTCTCTAACATCATGGTTTGATTAATATTCTTATTGAAAATGAATTATGTGTTCATAAGGATACCTGGGATAATTTTGTGGGCAGAGTTCGGGGTCTCCCTTCATCTAAAATCCCTCATTCTCGACACATTGCAGTTTATCCCCAGACTAAAGGTCATCAATTAGAACATATTCCTGACCTAGAGCCAGAACCAACCCTAATTGATCTTTTCACCTCTGTATTACGGAAATCCAAAATGCATCGACCTCAACTGAAAATCCCCAATGTTGGAGAATCCATAATGTCGTGACGAACCACCAGAAGTATGACAAAACAACTTGTTAAACCCTCTAATCCAGACCTCAATGTACAACTGTCTGTTTTGATTGATCTGGAAGAGTCCCCTGAGTCAGAGCCATATCTCCCTAAGAATAAAAAGCAAAATAATACTCTAAAGTCCATTTCCTCCATCGTCTCCTCAGAAATTTTATTTTGTATGTAATGAACCTTCCAATTTTATTCTTCCTAATTTTTGGTTCTGAACCTATAGACCCTTATCTACATGAAAACCCTCCCATTTCAAAATATGGCCATGTGGAATATAATCCCTAGCTATTTAACCCTCAACAATTTGACTATGGGTCTCTTGACGATAATTCACCTACACAAGAACCATGTGGTGAACATATACCTAAAGTTTCGGCCACTTAATCTATACCTTCTGTAATTACCCAGTTACAGAATAAAAATAAGAAGATTAAGAAGATTAATCAGTACTCAAATCATATGAACAATCCCAATCGAAAAAAGACCTATTGATTGCAGAACTTGAGAAATATAATGAACAATGGAGAAATTATAGTCTTAATATCCTGTAGAAGAATGAGAAGTTGAAGGGAAAACATGACAACGTAGTTGTGAACATGAAACACCTTCATAAATTAGTGAGGAATTGGAGAGTTGAGGCCTCTAAGCACTTATCACATATTAGTATGTTAAAGAAGAAATTGAAGGAGCGATCAAATCCAGCCAGTAGAAAACTGAACATCGTGGTCAATGTAGCATAAGTCTTGTCAGTGGTATTGAAACTCAGTTTTGAAATTTTGAAGTTTCTAATAGGTATGTTTGCATGGGAACATGCAAATAAATAGGCGTGGGAGAGAGACTAGAGTTTCTAGAGAACATGCCAGTGAAGAATTGGATATCATTAAAAATACATCATAAATTGTGTCAGAAAGATTGGATATCAGTTTTGAAAATTTTTGAAATTTTGAAAATGCATGTTTGCATGATGACATGCAAATACACAGGCATGGGAGAGTGTTGGCTCATCAAATTGACACTCTTTGCATCTCTTTGCATCCTCCAAATACACTTTTGATCTCTTCATTTGATCCTTTGACCCCATAAATCCCTCTATATTTTCACATATCTACCCAAATACCCAGCAAGTATACTAAGGTATGATAGTTCATCAAAATCCTTTGATTTCCTTTTATTTAATGATTAAATATAATTCTTAAAGGATTCGTGATTAATTATACTAGATTTTGTAGCATACTTTGATTTCAGTAGCAAATTGGATATCATGAAGATTTGCTATACTCCAAGCACTGCCATCTTGCTCAAGTAAAGTTGAATCCATTCAGCTCAATTCTCGTTGATGACTCGCAAATAATCAATGAGATCTTCATATCTAGGCACTACGTGCCATAGAGATGAAGATTTGTTATTAGATAGCAAATCAAAGCACCTATCGAGCATGAGACGTTTCTCATTAATTGAAGGAATCAATTGCCTTCTGTAAATGGTTGTAATATTAAATAGAAGATAGGATCTGTTACTAAGAAATTAGGATTGGTTATCTTAGTTCCTGAGCTATAAAAGCCATGGATCGAAATATAAAATAGACAAAAATACAATGAACAGTTAATAGAAGGATTGTGCTTCCCAAGTTCTGGTTTTTTCTGAAATTGAACAGAGGTCGACTCATACAATGCTACCATTATTATTTTAAGTAATGATACATGTGTTTCTTTAGACTGTAATTTGATATGATTTCTATTGTTAATGTTTTCTTCATTTTAGAATTGTGGTTGTAGCTTAGAGTTCAGTTTGCAATCCATTTAAGGATTTTTGGCTTTCTTGGAAAGGATCCACCAAGAAGACCATAAGCTCTTCTTTTGAAAATGTAATTCTTGTATAGCATAATTGTTATTTTATGTTTCCATTAGAAGAGAGAATTGTAGTTAGCTGGTTGTATAAAGTAGATTGACATATGTTTGAAATCGGTCCTTTTATTGTGTGATGATTATTGAAATAATGTGCACAACATTTTCTAGTTTAGGACCAAGCTCGAATGTTAGGGTATATTGATTTAAAAGCATTGTTTCGAATTCTTATTTTTATAGATTTGATTCATTTTGCTGTAGCTTTAATTTCTAGTTTAAATCATACATTTCTTCTGTAAAATTGGTTTTCCAAATGAAATAAACTTAGTTGTATTTTCTTCTAAATTATAGAATATGTAGATGTCATTCATTTTATCATGGTTTAAGCTTTAAGTTAATTCAGTTTTGTCTTTCTGCAAGATTAAATTTCAGAATATAGCTTTAGATTTTAATAATAGGATCTTCTGCAAATTACATTTATTTTGTTGTAGTTTTAAAATGCAAGTTAATTTAGAATAGTTTCAATCATAGAAGTATCCCATTTTGAATATTAGGGTGAACAAGTAAGCTCTATGCTAATATTATACTTCTTAAAAAGAAATTCATTAATTTAATAAGAGCTTTGAGGTATTAAATGATACATCAATTTCCTAGTCCACTTTCTGTCACCTACTCTATTTTCTGTGTTAATATGTAGTTTTTTGCTCATTTAGTCCTAGTTCACTTTCTGTCGCCTATTTGGTTTTCTGTGTCAATATGTAGTTTTTTTCTTATTGAGTCTAGTTTCTGAATTATGTTAGAATAAATGGTTCTCATTGGTTTATGCTTTAGTATTAGAATTATTTTGAAGATAGCTTAAAAGGTATTTCCGTTTCTTCTTGACATTTGAATGTTGTGTAGATCTTAGATGTGAGAGTATTTAGGTAGCATTAGGATTTTAAATTTAAATGAGTTTGATGATTATTAGATTAGAAATATTAGTATTAAGCATTTCGAATAATCTCTAGATTAGAGTAAATCAGCTTAGAGTAGATTATATTAGGATAGGCCCTAATCCTGCACATACAGTGCTTATGCCTCAAATTTTACCTCCATGGGTTGACATTTTATGAAGGCTATTTGTATTGATATATTTACCCAATAGATGGGAGTTTGGTTTTTACAACAAGGAGAAATGCCATGCTTTAGTTGTAGGTTCTTCATACCCCTCCACCTTCATCATTGATTTGGGAGCATCAAGGCACATGGCCTCTATTAAGGATTTCTTCACATCCATGTATTCGAATAATGGCCAAACTGTTTGAATGGGTGATGAATCTAAGATCCAGGACAAGGGAGTTAGCAGGATTGACCTTGACAATGGATATTTCAACAATGTCTTGTTTGTACCAGACTTAGAAAAAAACCTGTTGTCAGTATACCAAATGACACATACTATAGAAGCCAAGAGAGTAACATTTACTCCATATGGGGTTGAGACAGAATAAATCTCCTCCAACAAAGTGGTGGCATTGGGTTATGCTGATCACTAAGCTAGGATGTATAAATTCTCCAAATTTCTTCCAAATTCAAGTGGGAAAGTGCTTCTGTCTCATGCCAATGAAACCAACAAGCTATGGCATGATATATTTGGCCATATGAACTACAAATACCTTCAATCATTGAACAAGGATGGCACGGTGGAAGGGCTTCCTCCTATAAAGTCTTCCAATGGAGCATGCATTGGTTGTGTGGTGGGAAAGCATCCAGAGCACAACTATTAGAAGGGGAAGGAAAGGAGAGCTACAAAAAAATTTGGATTGGTACATTCAGACCTCATCGGTCCTCTTCCCACTCCCTCCTATGGAGAATCAAGGTATGTTATCACTTTCATACTCAAGGTTTTGTTGGGTCTATTTCCTAAATCTCAAATATGAAGTCTTTGAGACTCTCAATATTTTGAAGGCCCTAGTTGAGAATCAAAGTGGGAATAAGATTAAAATCCTAAGAACTAATAATGGAAAATAGTATGTGAATAATAATTTGCATCACTTATATGAAGAATGTGGAATCCAAATGTACCATTTGGTCCCCTACACACCACAACAAAATGTTGTGGCCGAGAGGAAGAAAAGGGCACTCAAGGAGATGGATATATGCATGATAGAGGCTAAGTATTTGAGTCCTAATATATGGGCTGAAGCCATTAACTTTCTGCATACATTCAGAACAAGGATCTCGACAAATCAGTGAAGGGAAAAACCATACAAGGCTTTCTTTATGTTGATAAAATTGACATCGATGCCAACATGGACTTGCTGTGGCCCCATAGGTTGTCATTGATGCCACCAAGTCCCACTTGTAGTGCCTTGGATCCCTTACAAAGTGGTTTTGTGCCTTGAATCACCTTGTACCCAGATGACAACATCCTAGTACCCACAAGGGTGGATCTTGGAGCCATCACCTTGTTGACTATGCTAAAGACCCTGCTGATGGTGTTAAATCCCTTGTGGATGATGGAGAATCCCTAGATTGTTGGAGAAGCATTAATGACCCATTTTGTGGTCATTCATGCTTTGATGATGTCATGGTACCCCAGGAGAAGGCCTAGAAACCCCATAGGTGATGTCATGATGGATCTTAACCCTTGGAGGTCACCTTGCATGTTTAAGGTAGTTGAAGAAGTCAAAGAAGCCTCTTACTGCATGGAGAAGCCTTGAATAATCCCTTGGACCTAGACTTGATGGTTTGATGAAGGAATGCATGATGAGGCCCCTTTGGGTGTTAGTGATGACCTTGCAACCCTTGTTTTAGTCATGGAACTCTTTTATGATGATGATGACCTTGTATGGTCTTTGACATGTGTGTGGAATCCCATGAAGAAGCCTTTGGACCCACACACTTGGTGGCCAAATGGTCTTGAAGGAATGTTGAAGGTACTATGTTGATTGGGGTTCTTGATGAAGCCCTTATGGCTTGGTTTAACAATTAGAGAGCCTTGCCTTGGTTCACTAAGCAATCTTGAAGTAGCTCCCATGATGAAGCCCTTGTATGTGGCTTAAAGCCATAAGAAGAAACTTTCATGCAATGCTTACATGGCAAGGAAGTGAATAATGATAAGATGTACAAATAAATAAATAAATAAAAACAAATTTCAAAATTCATATTAAAAATTAAAAAAACTTACCAATAAGTCAGCCCCAAAATAAATTCAAATTCAAATTTAAAAATTAATTTTTTTGGGGGAAAGTCAGCTCAAAAAGTTTACGAAAAACCAGTATAAATACCCTACAAATGATTTCATTTTTTGTGTGGAATTCAGAATGAGCTTTGAATTTTTGTGACTGAGCAAAATTTTAGATGATTAAGGTAGAAATAGTAAAAAGAGGGAGCTCGCATATGAGAACAAACTTGTAATTGAGATGACTGTGGAAATTTCGGAGGAGCAGAGGAGTAGTCCAAATTTCACAGTGACTGAAATTGTTTTGCAAACCCAAAATGCAGCAAGGGAAGTATTCTTGGATTTGATTCATTTGTTTTTTTTTATTTGGTCTTAATCTATGGATATCCTATGATGAGAAATTGTTGGAGCAGCAGCAGTGACTTACACTTTTTTTTTGCAGCAGACCTTGAAATATTACAGCAGATCTTCCACAAAGATTTAGGGTTGTATTTTTTTTTCTTTTCCAGTTTTGAATCAATTATCCAATGAAGATGAGAGAGATAAAATTAGGCAAATGAGGATTTTTTGGTGGACTGTTGACTGAAGAAACTGAGGGTTACAGTTGATGAGGGTTCATCTTTAGGGTGCAATATTTTTGTCTTTTCTTTGCTAGAGATGACAATATGTTTTTAGACTTGTCTTGGTGTCCTTTTTCACAAGAATTCAAACATCCCTACATAGTCCCGAATTGCATAATTTACCAGCACTAAAACAGAGCCGAATTTGAAATTTCCATAGTAGATATAGTCTGGAGTTGGATATTCTTTTTCATACCTTGTTTGACAATCTTATCATAGTCACGATGTCAAGGAAGGGCATGGATACCAGAACTAGCTTCTTTGTGTTGACTATGTTAATTTCCAGCTGAGGGGTTCATACATCATTCAAGGTTGAATCGATGTTTTCTATGCATTGGCCTAATTTTAGTCTGTGTTGAGTAATATTCCAAGAGAAATAAAGAATATTGTGAGCTAAGGAGAACATGGTGGCAACAATAAGAGTATTCCTTGGTTCTTCCACAGTTGGGGCCTAAGATATTTACAGTCTGAATGGGTACAATATGATAGTGTACAAATAGTTCAAGGTCAAATATGAGCACTAAGGTATGAATTGCATAAGTCTTTGACATATATAATTTATATACAGTACATTGGTTTTATATGGACAAGATGATGTGTACACTACAGTATTACTGTATGTAGCTTGTATACATCTCAATGTATGAAGTCTTCTACAACAAGGTATGTATCCATATATAAGTGTACAAGGGCATGAACAAGTTATACAATAAGGTGGCGTGAACAGTTCTGATAAGGTATGTATGATAATTGTACAATGATGAAGTCTATGCAAAGTCTTCTATAGGACTAATACAATATATACATGACTAGGTGACTTGTTCAGACATCATGATAATGTACATGAATAATGATGTGCACAAATGTTTTTGTATATGTAATAAGTTGCATGTTGTCATTGAACATACAATGATGAATTGATGAGGAGAATATCTTATACAGTATGATGCACACCCTACACCATGCAATACTACATGATGATGATCACACCTTGATAATTGATGACTTGATAAGCAGTATTCCTAAGTAGATCATGCAGAGCTACAGCAGTGAAGAATGATCAGCAGTGAAGAGATTGAGCAACAAAGATTGAACAAGATGATTGATGACCAGCAAAGGTGATGAGCATAGATAATGAGCAAAGATGTTGAGCAGTAGAGATGAGTAGCAATGATGAGCAGATGATCAACATACATGATTACTAGCATTGATGAACAAATGACAAATAACGTTGATGAGAAGAGATGATGAACAGAGTGACAAGAAGAGATTTATGTGTAGAGAAAAGGTTGGTTGTGCAGTAGAGCCATATGATTGATTGCAAGAATAATCTTTCACTTAAGGATTGGACTCCTCAAACCCTTCTTACTAGGGTCTAATAAAACTAGGCAGGGTCCTAGATGAAGAGTAGGTGATCTTGGTATCAGTAGGTGTTGATTTTATCTCACGGTTGTAGCCATTCCAAAACATATAAAAAAATATTACAAAATCATATGGTGTTGTGTTCTCTTGTGCTATGGGTCTTGTTATGACTCCATGATTTAGATGCTTATGATTTATAAATGATGAAGTGGTAGATGTGTATGAAATAATTCTGTAAATGGTAGAATAATGCATTGATGAATTAGTTGATTGTTAAAATTGAAAAAGTAATAAAGATTGCACACACGGATTCACCCCCCCCCCCCTCTCTCTGTGCCTGGTGTGTCTAACAATTGGTAGCAGAGCCGACCTTCGTCACAAGCCTAGCAAGCTTGAAGGAGATCCTTAGACACAATGAAGGAAAAGGAAGCGACATCAAGCAATGACGTACCCATACTTGATATGATAGGTTATTTCAGTTGGAGAAGCAAGATGAAGGAATATCTAAAGAATTTTGGTGTTTGGGAGATTGTGATCAATCCACCCGCTCCATCAAACAAGAAGGGAAAATCAGTTGCACAGAAGGAAACAAAGAAGGACAATACTACAGCCTTAAATTTCCTTATGGATGGACTTGCCAGTTCAGTGAAATAAAGTGTAGGGGATTACACTTTAGCAAAAGACTTATGGTTCAAGTTGGAAAGTGAGTATCAAAGGGCAAGACTAGAACCCAAAAAGATAGATCAAGAATCAAAATACAAGCACCTAGAAGAAGTCAATCAAGAAGAAGAGAAGTAAGAAGAGGACTCCAATAAAGGTATGGACTCTTGTGATTATAATGATAGCTTGTGTGATGAAATTGAAAAGGTTCTTGCAGATGATGATGAAGGGCTATCAAAGGCTACACATGAGATACATCTCACATTGTTGAATATTGATCTTAGAGCCAATTTGTTCCTAAACATAGTAAATTTGAATCAAAGTGACTTCACAAAGTTCAAAAATAAAATATTGGACTCCTTGAATGATTATTAGCAAAAGACCATGACAATGAAAGTGATGCTTGTGAAGCTCAAAAACAAGGACAAAGAATTGTGAGATCAAATGAAAGACAAGGATGCTGAAGTTGAACAATTAAAGATTGAATTGATTAGTCAAAATAAAAAACTAGAAAATCATACTCAAGAGCTTGAAGAAACTAGAGAGGTCAATCATGATCTGAAGACTCATCTGGAGGAAGCCAAGAGGATAGAAGAAATTCTAAAGATTCAGCTGGAAGAAAAGGAGAAGACAATACAGAAGTTGGAAATCGAGGTAGTTGGTCTTATGAAGAAAGGTAAGAAGAATGAAGCCTTGGTCAAGTTCTAGGACAATTCAATTGTCCTTTATAAGATCTTGGATTGCCAAAGATCTCCACTTGACAAAAATGATCTTGGTTACAAGAAGAACAAAGAAAAAATGAAGATGACACTTGGTCTCGGAAGACTCCAGAAGCAGGTCCATCAACGTCCAAAGTTTTAGAATTTGAATGCCATATGATAGTCAAGCAAACATTTCTTATTATTTTGCAGCAATTGAATGGAGGATGAACATACAAAATAATCAAAACAAACCACACAGGAAACAGACAAGTATTGCTCAAGAATTTACGGTATATTCATCAAAATATTATCCGGTGTACAATATATTACAAATAGGTAGAATTTGAATGCATGAGAAGTAAATTTGAATTCTCCAAGTGGATAAGGCTGTATCTAACTGAATCTCTAACTCAAGGTCTCCCAATCAATATCGGATTCCAACATTAAATCAACTCTCCGATGACCAATAAATCCAACAGACAATAAGAACTAGTTAACTCAGTGCAAATGAGTGTGGTAGGTGAACAAAAGCACTCCTCCACATGCATGCATGAATTATCCATGCAAATCATGTGCTAGCTAACTGATAGTGAGTCATCTGAAGGTAACTGAAGGCTAAGTGTGGCTAACTAGTGCTAACTCCAACAATTGAAGTAGGTTGGTGCCAGGACTCCCAGTGGCTCTTAAAATGTAGGGATTGGTCTAGGAGGCACCCTCACTGATGCATGCACATGCAATAAGTGGTAGTTAAACTCTAGAATTGTCCCCCACACTTCAATGACTGGTACATGTGGCCCCATTGGGCCATGTGGACCCAAGTTCACTAGTGGATTCATTTAATTAATTGAGGCTCCTAAGTTAGGCTAATTAATCTAATATAAAGTATGGACAAGGGAGGATTAATAATCCTAACACAAAGCTGCTCACCATGCACCTACACATGACAACAAGGAATTTGGAAGTTCAAATATGAAACAAGGAGTTAGTTCTATTCCTCAAAGAAATCTCATAAATGAAACAACTCAAAGTTCCAGGTATGAAAGTGGATTCAATGGTTATTATTATTTTTTATCTAACTTTGGTCACAAAGTTGTGGATTGTAGATTCTCCAGAAGAAGAAGTGGTGGAAGGCCCAATGACTCAGTCAGATGTTGGACATGTTGCTGCCACATGTCAAACATTGAGATGCTACACATGCAGTGGGTTTGGTCACAAGACCCAAGAATGTGTGATTCAAAGAAGTCAATCAAGGAGGAGTCCTTCATACACATCAGCAAGAAGATTTGAAGATCAGAATACATAGACCTACAGTTACAGACACTCTTAGGCATGGAGACATGAACTTGATCAAATAACTGTCGGAATTTCCAACAGCTCAGTCAGATGCTGGACATGCAACCATGTTGGTCACATTGCTGGATATTGTCATACGATGAGGTGTTATAGTTGCAGTGGACTTGGGCACAAAGCTCAAGATTGTTGGAGTACCCAGAAACAACACTTGAGAAGTTTTCTATACATCTCATCAAGGAAAGCCAGTACAGATGAAGGAACAAATGCTAAGAGGATAGACTAAAAGAAGCAAGTATGGATGAAGAAGACCGAGCAGTTGTAGATAGGAGAGGTTGATCAGAGCAGGCAGTATGGCTGCCATATGGCAAGCCAATTGTAAGGTCTCTCAAAGACCTTAACACACCTTGAGTTCATGAGACTAGAGAATGAACGCAAAGGAGAAAGGATGGTTACTCTAGGCATACAGACAGGTCCTAGGATCATGCATGTTGACAGGGGGAGCAATGATAAATGATCAGTGGTTTTAGATGCAGATATATGGTCACCCTTTGTCATTGATGCCAAAGGGGGAGAGATGAAGACAAAGGGGGTTATGAAGACAAAAGGGGATCATGCTCACAGAGGGAGCATGAGTTGTTGTCATCAATGACAGAGGGGGAGATTATTGACAAAATTGTCATTGATGCCAACATGGACTTGCAGTGGCCCCATAGGTTGTTATTGATGCCACCAAGTCCCACTTGCAGTGCCTTGGATCCCTTACAAAGTGGGTGTGTTCCTTGAAGCACCTTGTACCCAGTTGATAATGTCCTAGTACCCACAAGGATGGATCTGGAGATGGTGTTAAAGCCCCTGTGGATGATGGAGATGCCCTAGATGGGTTGTAGAAGCATTAATGCCCAATTTTGTGGTCATTCATGCTTTGATGATGTCATGGTACCCCAAGAGAAGTCCTTGAAACCCCACAGGTGATGTCATGATGGATCTTGACCCTTGGAGGTCACCTTGCATGGTTAAGGTAGTTGAAGCAGTCAAAGAAGCCTCTTACTACATGGAGAAGCCTTGAAGAGTCCCTTGGACCCACACTTGATGGTTTGATGAAGGAATGCATGATGAGATGAGGCCCCTTTGGGTGTTAGTGATGACCTTGAAACCCTTGTTGGGGTCATGGAACTATTTTATAATGATGATGACCTTGTATGGTCTTTGACATGTGTGTGGAAGCCCATGAAGAAGCCTTTGGGCCCACAAACTTGGTGGCCAAACGGCCTTAAAGGAATGTTGAAGTTACTATGTTGATTGGGGTTCTTGATGAAGCCCTTGTGGCTTGGTGTAACACTTGGAGACCCTTGTCTTGGTTCACTAAGAAATCTTGAAGTAGTTCCCATGATGAAGCCCTTGTATGTGGCTTAAAGCCATAAGAAGAAACTTTCATACAATGCTTACATGGCAAGGAAGTGAATAATAATATGTACAAATAAATAAATAAATAAATAAAAATTTAAAAATTCAAATTAAAAATTAAAAAAACTTACTAGCAAGTCAGCCCCAAAATAAATTCAAATTCAAATTTAAAAATTAATTTTTTTTTGGAAAGTCGGCTCAAAAATTTTACGAAAAAACTAGTATAAATACCCTACTAACAGTTTCATTTTTTGTGTGGAATTCAGAATGAGCTATGAATTTTCGTGACTGAGGAAAATTTCAATGATTAAGGTAGCAGTGGTAAGAAGAGAGAGCTCACAGATGAGAAGAAACTTGTGACTGAGATGACTGTGGAAATTTTGGAGGTGCAGAGGAGTAGTCTGAATTTCACAGTGACTAAAAATTTTTTTGCAGACCTAAAATGCAGCAAGGGAAGTATTCTTGGATTTGATTCGTATGTTTTTTTTTCTTTGGTATTAACATATGGATATCCTATGATGAGAAATTCAAAGAGCAGAAAAAAAAATCTTTGGTCTTAATCTATGGATATCCTATGATGATAAATTGAAGGAGCGGCAGCAGTGACTTACACATTTTTTTTGCAGCAGACCTTGAAGTATTACAGCAGCTCTTCCACAGAGATTTAGGGTTGTATTTTTTTTCTTTGCCAGTTTTGAAGCAATTATCCAACTAATATGAGAGAGATAAAATCAGGAAAATGAGGAGTTTTTGGTGGATTGTTGACTGAAGAATTCGAGGGTTACAGTTGATGAGGGTTCATCTTTGGGGTGTAATGTTTTTGTCTTTTCTTTGCTAGAGATGACAGTATATTTTTAGACTCGTCTTGGGGTCCTTTTTCAAAAGAATTCAAGAAGCCCTACACAATCCTGAATTGCATAATTTACCAACACTAGAACAGAGCCAAATTTGAAATTTCCACAGTAGATATAGTCCGGAGTTGGATCTTCTTTTTCAGACCTAGTTTGACAATATTATCACAGTCACGAAGTCGAGGAAGGGCATGGATACCAGAACTAGCTTCTTTGTGTTGACTGTGTTAATTTCTAGTTGAGGGGTTCATACATCATTTAAGGTTTAATTGATTTTTTCTGTGCATTGCCCTAATGTTACTCTATGTTGAGTAATATTGCAAGAGAAATAAATAATATTGTGAGATAAGGAGAACACGGTGGCAACAGTAAAGAGTATGCCCTGTTTCTTCCACGGTTGGGGCCTAAGATCTTTACAGTATGAATGGGTACAATATGATAGTGTACAGTTAGTTCAAGGTCAAATATGAGCAGTAAGGTATGCATTGCATAAGTCTTTGAAATATATAAGTTATATACAGTACATTGGTTTTATATGGACAAGATGATGTGTACACTACAGTATTACTGTATGTAGCTCGTATACAACCCAAGGTATGAAGTATTCTACAACAAGGTATGTATTCATATATAAGTGTACAAGGGCATGAACAAGTTATACAATAATGTGGTGTGAACAGTTCTAATAAGGTATGTATGATAATTGTACAATGATGAAGTCTGTGCAAAGTCTTCTACAGGACTAATACAGTATATACATGACTAGGTGACTTTTTCAGACATCATGATGATCTACATGAACAGTGATGTGCATAAATGTTTTGGTATATGTAATAATTTTCATGTTGACATTGAACATACAGTGATGAATTGATGAGAAGAATATCTTATACACTATGATGCATACCCTACACCATGCAATACTACTTGATGGTGATCACACCTTCATAATTGATGACTTGATAAGCATTGTTCCTGAGTAGATCATTTAGAGCTGCAGCAGTGAAAAACGATCAACAGTGAAGGATTGAACAACATAGATTGAACAAGATGATTGATGAGCAGGAGAGGTGATGAGCAGAGATGATGAGCAGAGATGTTGAGCAGTAGAGATGAGCAGCATTGATGAGAAGATGATCAGCAGACATGATGACTAGCATTGATGAACAGATGACGAGTAGTGTTGATGAGAAGATATGATGTACAGAGTGATGAGAAGAGATTGATGTGCACAGCAGAGGTTTGTTTTGTAGCAGAGCCATATGATTGATTGCAAGAATAATCTTGCACTTGAGGATTGGACTCCTCAAACCCTTCTTAGCAGGGTCTAAGAAAACCAGGAAGGGTCCTAGATGAAGAGTAGGTGCTCTTTGTATTAGTAGGTGCTTATTTTACCTCACAGTTGTAGCCATTCCAAAAAAAATACAAAAAGATTACAAAATCATATGGTGTTGTGTTCTCTTGTGCTATGTTTCTTGTTATGACTCCATGATTCAGATGGTTATGATTTATAAATGATGAAGTGGCAGATGTTTATGAAATGATTCTGTAAATGGTAGAATAATCCATTGATGAATTAGTTGGTTTTTAAAATTTTAAAATCAATAAATATTGCACACACAAATTCACCCCCTCCTCTCTGTGTTCCTGGTGTGTCTAACACTTCAATCACAATCCAAATATTTCGAATTTCAGGATTTTTGGCTCAAGGGCATGCGCTTGAATTCCTTCAGAAAAGAGGAAGGAATTGCAACCACAAATAAAGGAATGAATCAGGTATATGGAGAAGACACAAATGGATACAATATATTTGATCCATTCACACACAAAAAATTCATTGAAAGAAGTGTGCAATTTGACGAGGAAATTATTCCATATTTTTGAGTTAGCACCAAGGGAATGCTCTTCTCGTCAACACCAAGATGATGTAAGTGACAATTCCATTTCTGATATTTATGATAATGACATGGATGAATATAGTGTTTCTGAAAATGACTCACCCTCAAGGCCCAAGTGGGCAGAGAAAACCATAAAAGGTGTTGGGGATTTAGCAGGAAATGCTCTAGAGCCTAGGAAGACAATATCACAATTTCACAATGCTTCTTTTGAAAGTGAAGTTCCCCTTGCTGAGCATTGATATATTATGGTTGTATCCAATTCACAATCATATCAGGAATAATCTCATCACCCAATATAAAAATCAACCATGCAAGAGGACTTCAACTCCCTACAGGAAAATGAGACTTGGGAATTGGTTCCCTTGCCTCCCAATAGGAAGCTTGTGCAATGTAAGTGAGTCTATAGGACCAAAGTTGATGCTGATGGGTCTGATATTAAATATAATTCCATATTATTTTTCAAATTATTTTCTCAATTCCAAGGAGCTTAATATACATATACCTTTTCATTGGTTTCAAAGATGGATTCAATCGAGCTAGTTTTAGCCATTGCTGCTAGTAAGCACTGGGAGGTCCACCACATGGATGTAAAAAGTGATTTTTTTCATGGTGATATACATGAATATATATACATGCATCAACCTGAAGGTTTCCAAGATTATAATTCCTTTGTATACAGTTTAAAGAAGTCACTCTATGGCCTCAAGCAAGCTCTAAGGGCTTGGTATGCCAAGATGGAAAATTTTCTTCTTTCACTTGGATTTATTCGATGCAAATATGATCCTAATGTTTATTTGAAGAAAAATTATGATGTATTGCAGGTAATAGTACTCTATGTTGATTACCTCTTGATTACAGGTATCTGCACCAAATAAATTGGGTCAATCAAAGCATGTTTGCACAGTGAATTTTCCATGACTAATCTAGGCTTGTTGAAACAATTTCTTGGATTGGAAATTGTACAATCTGAAGCATGGATCAAGGTCAGCCAAAAAAAGTATGATTAAGACCTGTTATTAAAGTTTAATATAGCTGAATGTAAGGCATCCAAGTGTGCATTCTTTTCTGGCATAAAACTAGGTGAAATTGGTGATTCTCAATTGGTAGATTGCTCACTGTATAGGTAGCTAGTCGAGAGCTTGTTGTATCTCACTCATACTAGACATGATTTAGCATATGCTGTTAGTGCATAGCTATATATATGTATCAAAAACATGAGATCCATTGGAAGGAAACCAAAAGGATCCTTCAATATGTTCAAAGCACCAGGAACTTTGGAGTACACTATGCTGCTAGTTCTCCACTAGAACTAGTAGGATTTTCTGATTTGGATTGGGTTGGAGATACAAATGATAAAAATTACCCTTCAGGTTTTGTATTCATGCTTTCCAATGGTCCCATTTTATATTCAAGTAAAAAACATCACACTATTTCCCTTTCTTCAGTTGAGGTCGAATATAGAGGAGCAGTGAGTGCAGCTACACAATGTGTGTGGTTGCAAGGCATTCACCCACTGTAATTTGGTGTGACAATAAAAGTGAAATAAATATTTACATAGATATAGTACAGAGGTAGAGGACCAAGAAAATAGAGATTCATATGCACTACATTCGTGGCTTAGTGCATGATCGGGTGATAGCCTTGCAATATTGCCCTTCCACCGAGAAAACTACTGATATTTTCACCGTGTTTTATTGAGAAGACCTTTACTTGATTGAGATACCTAATTGGAGTGAGTGATGCATGGTGATGGATTTCATTTACCTTCATATTTTTGGCCCCATGTTCATTTTTTAGGAGAGGTTTTGTTCCCATGTGTTTTCTTCTTTTCCTTGTTTTTCATGGACAAATAATTTTTTTGTTGTATGAGGTGACTTGAGCCTTTGTTTCCAAGGCCTGTATGATATTATTTTTTTAAATTGTACTAATTCAATCTTAAGGGGGGTTTTTAGAATGTTAATCCATCCTTAGTACCTTATTTTATACCTTAGTCAATTTCATTTTCTTCGATGCATTAAATTGATATGGTTTAGACATAGGGAAATTGGTCGAGGAGGTGAACTGGTTATTTTCAGACCATTCACACACACACACACTAGTGCTCTATCTTGTTAAAACTGGCACATGTGCGCCCTCATTAATGTATTGGGGTGCTACTTCCTTGTTTTGAGGAATCTGGGTTTGACTCGGGGCGCTAGTGTTGTCTTTTGTCCATTTTTGGCCTCCTAGTGCATTTATTGTCACATTGAGCCTCTCCTGCACCTCTAATTTCTCATCCATGCATGATTTGGTATCATTATTGTCCCAGCACACCTCACCAATGTTCACACTAGGTTTCATGACTGTTTGGGCTGAGTTCGAGCTTCATTGATCCACCTGGGGGGGATTGAGGTCAAATCTTGGCTTGACACATGTGTACACTCAAATGGATTCCTAAGCCTCATGAATTATTCCTAATATAATATATTTCTGATATAAACACATTTAGATGTTAAAAATTTCAATATTATCCACTATTGTGTTCACATGTGTGTGTAAATATTTCCTTTTTCAATATTTTTTGTTGTCTTCTGCAAACAACTTCAAATTGTGAGAGTCTCTTGCACTCCTAGATTCAACTGTGAATTGGATTCTCACAAAATTAATACTATTGTTGTAAAATGAATTCACAGGTGTTGTAGAAGAAAATTTCCTTTGTCTAGGGTCTAAGAAGCCATCAACATACTGGGGTTGAAAGAGAGATGCATATAGTTATGCAAGTAAATATAAACAAGGTTAGATATTGGAATGGTTCATACTTAGCCAAATGAAGGTTGATCCAAGAATCCCTTCAATATTCCTCTTGCTCCTCATGCTCCAAGACACCTGCAAAACAAACCCTACCTTCCTCAAACCAATATGACCACATATAAAGTAATGATAATTAAAAAAATATAAGAAACTATTCTGATTAACATACGCATTTGACCATAAAAAAAGATTCAATCACACATTGAACAATAATTTGGGAAGAAGAAGGACATCACATATTTATTAATCATGAAAAGAAATACAAATATACCTTCTCTTCAAGTAGGGGACCTCACGAAACCTTGATCTGGTTCTATTGCTTCTCTTCTCCAAGGAACTTAGCCTCCAAGCTCTGCAACACAAGGAGAAAGCTTCTAGGGAAAAGGTGGGGGGAATGAGAGTCCCAATTCCTCCAACATAACAATGAAAAGGTTGAATCTCCTTCTCATGGACCTCTCTACCTCTATTTATACCTTTCTAAAGAGATAGGATCAAAGACAAAGTAGTTACAACCGAAGGAGTCAGTTGCATAACCACCCAAACTACCCAAAATTCAAGAAAAATCCATTTTTGACGTGTACAGGAAAAATATGTGGGCTACAGTGACAACAGTTGTGTATATATGTGGGTTGCAATGAAAACCGCCGTGTATACAAAGGGATACGTGAGTTGCAATTTCAATATTCTTGTACACAAAGGGATACACGGGTACCATGTAGAACAAGTCACGTACAATACGCGGGTACCATGTATGACAAGTCACGTATTGGTCAAAGAATCTCATCTTAAGGGTACTTATGGGAATTTTCAGACTTTGGTGTCTTCTAGAAAGTTTTATCTAACTCATATACCTTTCCAATGATGTATAGAATATATCAAATGGATTTACAAAACTCCAGGTATGGGTCCTCCAACATAGGTGTTTTTTCAGTGAATTTCATGAAGTGGTATCATGGAAGTGTCGAAGTGCAACGGAATCATGGGAAAATGGTCACAGGAAGAGATGTGTCATTTTGGGATATAATAGATGCCCCCTAATGTATGAGGTTAGAGGGGAATACGATATCCAAAATACATTATAAAGGAAACAAGTGAGCATGGAGAGAGCAGAGAATCCAATATTGAAAGGCTCGAATAGAGGTACCTAAAAGAGAGATAAATCTCAAACAAAATTGATCTCTATGACATGCAATTCCATATACAAATGATTGCCATAAATATATAGGCGAATCCAACATATGTATATCTAATGTAACTATCATGGTCAGTCAATATGAAAAAAAGTGCGATATCAAATCTAAAGAAGTCATGGCCACAAATGAACAAGGTGGATCCATGCTCAACAATAGATCATAGCCAAAAATACAAGGTGGATCTACATCTCAGCAAAATTTCATATGAAGTGTGACAAGGTCTTGCACAACTCAGAAAATAGAAAAAGATGACGATGTTATTATCGGCCCAAGGTCTTCAATCCAAACCACCCAAAAGGTATGAATCCTAACCATGTGAATAAATACTATGGAGTCAAACATGGAGGAAATTGTTTGATTACCGATCAATAATGAGATCCGTTAACAAATGTTAGGGAAACCACCATTATTGAAAATGGTCCCCAAGGTATCTAGTACATTCTAACAAGTGTGAATACAAGGAATTGAATTCAAATACTTGAAGAATCCATCGAGTAGGAGACATTAAAGTATACCCACTACCCAATAGTGAGGGAAATTGTTACTGATGACTGCAATCCCAAAGATATTGTCATAAACTCTAAATATCACTACCATAGAAAGAGGTGTTGCAGTCAATAGGAAGAGATCTATTGGAAGGAAGGAATTAAGGCATCCTCCATCATCCAACATGAGGTAAGTCAAACACTAATTGGAACTGGTACTGAATTTCATGACAAGAACCACCGAAGACATGATGTAATGAACTGATACGAGGGAATGGCTGACACAAAAGGTCAAGGAAACTGCAGAATGGCTGACAAAGGTTTAATCCTTGAGTAGTGAGAATGACACAAAAGTGACTTAGCAATATTTTGACATAAAATTGACCAATGACACAAATCTACAATGTAGGAGACATTGACATATTCCCCATATAACTAGAGGAGTAAAAACACTGAATTGGGATAAATTAAAAAAATAAGACCCAACTATTGATAGACTCAAAACTGGTGCTTTGTTCAAGGAGACAATATTTCCTTCCATGATGTAAAATACATGTGAATGAAATTCCCTTCCATCTTTCTTGTAAAGGTTTAACGACTCCAAGAATGAAAACTTGGGTCTTTCTTCATTTTTGGCAAGCTCGAAGAAGAGAAAAAAGAATGCTTAATAAAGAACTTATTCGTGGATTTTACGAGCCCAAATTAGTGAATGCTTAACGGTGTTTTCATAGTTTTGAGAGTCTGTAAACTCAAAAGAAGAATCTAGGGGGGTGATTTTTCCTAAAATTAGTCCCCTAAGTCCGAAAAAGTGTAAAACAATAAAGAGGAGAACTCTCTTAGCCCATGTGAACTAAGGTATGCCTTTTTCGTAGTTAGTTGGTAAGGTACGAAAAAGGGGTAAACTATCACCAGACCGATGCACCTTCAGAAGCGTCATGTAGCCTAATTTTAAAGAGTGTGAAGGAAGGAAAGATCACTCAAAAATATCCATTTGATTACAAGAAATGGGGCTTACAAATAGTAAACTCGATGCTTTGTTCTTTAGTTTTTAGTGAGCATGACAAAGACATAAAGTACACTTGAAATATTTTTCGTGTTTAGGTCCAGAGCATGAAAAAGAGAAAACTAACATCGAAAAGGTTCCTTCTCCGTAAGTTTAGTCCTTCAGGTCCGGAAGAGAGATAAACATATGCCTGAACATATTCTTCTAGATTACAAAGAAAATAGAGTATTCCTTTTTCCTAAGTAACCCATAAGGCCAAAAAAAGGGGTAAACTTATACCTATGCGGATGATTGTTCAATTTACCTTAACGAGTCTAAAAAAACAAGTTAACTCGGCAATCTAGTCAATTTTAAGGAGTCAGACCAAGGCTTAAAGATAACTCCATATCTTTTTGGTGAAGTTTTAACGAGTTCAGAAAATTCAACTTGCGACCTCCTTACTGTTTTTAACGAGCTCGAAGGAGAGCAGAAAGAATGCTCTAAATGTGAGGAGATGAGTGTCATAGGAATGAGAAACTAGTTCTAAGTGCAAGGAACAAACCTATGCATAATGCAAGGAACATGAGCAAGATAAAGACACTCAGGGAACATCTCCTCAAGGAAAAAGGTGTCAAGTTGCAAAGGAAAAATGGTACAAGGTTTATCGATGATGAGAGCATAGATGAGGGCTTATATAATGAGCTGAAATCATGGAAGCTGACATCAAGCTCATAAGCGCGAGTAGGGAACATGAAAATGCAGTTACAGCTTGAACAAGAAGGCAAGGTTAGTAAACAGTTATGAATCCAACTACAAATCCTGTCTCCAAGAAACAACAACATCAGGATCATATTCTGAATAAAAGATCCAATGCAAGTCACTTTGGAAGAAACACATGCAAATTTGCTATCTTCTACATAAGGTGTAGACAAGGCAGAATCAAAGAAAGAGGATTCTATAGTGATAAGGCCTGAGGGTTCACAATCAACAAGATCAAGCTTAGAAAAAAATAAAATATCAATAAGGGAGATAGAGTTTGCGAAAAACAAACTCAGTATCACAGGAGTTGAAAAATTCATAAGAAAAATCAAACACATCAAGATGACTGACTTTCTGTTCGAAGGGAGATTCCAAAAACTCAAAAATACCAACATAAGAAGACCGATCCATGGGAAGATCGAGATTACTAAGAAAATAAGGGTTAGACTTAGTCACAAATGAACCAACATCCAAAAGAACATCACACTGTATCAATAACTCTAGGAATACTTCATATGAAGGAAGGAGATCATCTGAGATAGGACACATGTATAAAATTTCAAATGGATCGACAGAGTGGAGAGCGGGCTCCATAGTTTGTATAGGATGAATGACTTGGTCAACTGCTGGGACCGAGTCCCGAGAAGGTAAGCATGAGCACAGAGGCTTGACCAAATATGACATTGGTTCAATCACATAAGGATCACTCTCCGAAAGAAGAGTGGGGTGAACAAAAGAATAGGAAGGTTCGACCAATTGATCAACCAAAGGTTGAGTAGGTCGTTGAGAAACTAAAGGTTTTTCAGGAGAAGGAAATTATTGAGTCTCATACAACACTCTTCACACCTCTGCGATAGCAGGGCACTAGTGAGTAAGATGGTCTCCCTCACATAGCTTACAAGGGAACTTAATTTTTCACTTCAGAAAACCAGTTTTATCAATGGTGTCAACATGACTAGTAATGGCTGACTGTTTTCTCTCAGCATGACCTACAAAGGCTGAGATTTTTCCCTCAGCATGACCACTGGAGGCTGGGTGACTAGATCTAACTTGACTAATAGAGGTTATTAAAAAACTTCAGGATGTTAAAAAATGGGATGACCATGAAACCAAACTCCTCGTACCTCCACGATGAAAGGGCATTGATAAGTAAGGCGGTCTCCCTCAAAAATATTACAAGGAAACTCGGGCTTGTGTTTTGAACAATTAGTCTTTTCAACAGTGTCAACATGACTAGCAGTGACTGACTTTTTTTCCTCAACATGAACCACAATAGATGAGAGACCACCCCCAACATGACCTGCAGAGCTGAGAGACTGGGTCCAACATGAACTGCAGAGGTTGGACGGGCAGGATCAACATGCTTTGCAGTAATTGAGTGTGTGCACCTAGCATGACCTTCAGAGGCTGGGTGGATGGATCCAACATGACCTCTAGAGGTTGGATGGGGAGGTTCAACTTGACCTATAGAGGTTGAATGGGTGCCCTCGTCATGAAATGAAAAGGCTAAGTGACTGGATCCAACATGACCATGAAAGGTTGGAAGGATCCCACCAGCATGATCAACATAGGCTAGATGGTGAAGATCAACTTGACTTACAGAAGTTGAGTGCTTACATCCCGTATGACCTGCAAAGGCTGGATAAGTTCCCCCAGCATGAATTGCAGAGGCTGGGTGGTGAGGTTCAACTTGACTTGCAGAGGTTGAATGGATCCCCCCTTGCTTATCATTATTATTCCTATTCTTCCTTCTTTTACTCCTTTTAGACTGTAAGTTACAAGTATCAGTACTTTCACCGCATGAGGTAGAAGGAAGAGGAGAACCTTCTATAGGTGAAGGGGAAGCAATGCTTTGATTCCCTTGATATAAGGAGCTTACTTGAGAAGCGTCAGGAGAATTCAAGACAGTTGGAGTGGAAAACAACCACACCGATATCCCTAGGGTGAATCCATGCAGATTCAAGGTGGCCATCAAAGGAACACCAACATTCCTTGTGAGAGGAATAGTACAAGGAGTTCCCAGCATGGGGATCTCTTAGTTGGTGTTCAAAGGGGTGTTAGCCAAAGTTTCAAACAAGGAGACAAAGTCTGAGGTTGATAAGAAACCAACAGTACAAAGAACACACCACTAGAAAAATACTTAAGTATCAATCCAAGCAAACAAAGATTCATTCCAAAGGAATTCTGGGATGATGAGGGCCCAAAACTAACCAGTGAAGGAAGGAGATTAGTTACTTGGCGTCTCATGAATATCCCTCTACGTGCAAGTGTTGGAATCACCCAACCACCCTCCCAGTTTTTCTACCGTGGTTACCTTCCAAGTATGCCCTAGGTGTACTAGAATATCCTTCCAATGTCACATGTGTATGATCCTAGCAGACAAGATACTAAGGCTACCAAAATCACACAGAAATCATGGCAGAACAATCGTCATTCTAGCCGATGCACATGGGTAGGGTAGCTAATCCTGAAACCCAAATAGTACTAGGCACCACATGGGGCCAGGAGGAGGTATTAGATGAGTCCCCAAACTTGAAACAGCTCTAGTGTATGCTTTACTGACAAGTGGAGGGGTATCTCCAACATCTCAGTATTGCACGACCTCGTGCTTGACTCCTATGTGAGAGGAGATTTCTCGTGTCTTTTCCAATGAATTTGGATTTCCTAATATATATGCCACTATGTTTGAGTTTAAAGTTTTTGGCAGTTAAGATATCCCTAACCCAAAATAGTAGCCTAGACTAGTGTGTGTCATCCCTAGAAATAAATAGTTACTAATAAATTTTAAATATTAAGCGTTAATTTTAAAGGGCTGTTAATTACTCAAAGGGGGTGGAGGAGCTAAAACCAATGGTGTTTTGAGTCAAAGTTGAAACAAAATGACTAACAAAATAAAAATTAAATGCAAAAAGAAAAAACTTGAAAATTGAAATCCACAAAAGAACAATTTTTTTTATTTTTTCAAGAATAAGGATATGCAATGCATTAAAGAAAAAACCCTAATCTACATGCATATTAAACAACTATATTTTCTTTTTCTTTTTCTTTTATAAATGAAAAAGAAAAAATTTCCTACAAACTAAAGTATGCATATAACAAGAACAAAGCAAAAGGAACTATGTTATAGAACCACCAAACATACTCTAGAATGCCCTAAAGTCAGTATAAACCCTGCTTGGAAGGAAGGCTTGCATAAGATACAAGACAACTAGTTTGGCACGGTGAAGTCAACCAACAAAAGAAGAAGGAAACAAAGACCAATAAGCTTCTAAGTTCATACAAAGATCATTAACAGAGGCTGACCAAAAACATAAGCTGAAAATCATGCCAAGCAAATGGGGTGGGGGGATGAGGAAAGAGAAATACCTAATTCTACAAAAAGACTTACCACATAGATAAAGAACACTGAAAATGGATGACACTAACTCCCTGGAGTCATGCACCTGTAGAGGACCCCAAAAAAGCTACCAAACAACCCTCAAACAACAAAAAAAACCACAAAATAGAGGAAAAAACAATGTTTAGGGGCATACACGGGTTTCCATACTAACAAGTTGCATGTCAGACTCAGGTTGACAATATAGCATGGTGGGTGCACATAACAGACATGCAAATGTGGAGTATGTCACTCACATATGGGTGGGAAAAAGTCCCAAAAAGGGTCAAAAACTACCTTAGGAAGGTAGGGGAGGTGTACTATCAATATAAAAAGGTGTTTCTAAGTGGAAAGAAGGACCTGAAACCTTGCAAAAAACTGGAAGAAAGACAGAGAAAACCCAAACAAACAAGGATCTCCCCAATGGAGTCATCAGTTCTGTTGTAGAGGAAACTTTCCTATGGCTAGGGTTTAAGAGGCCATCAACATACTGGGGTTGAAAGAGAGTTGCATATAGTTTTTCAAGTAAATATAAACAAGGTCATAGATTGGAATGGTTCATACCTTATCCAAACAAAGGTTGATCCGAGCAACCCTTCAATATTACTCTTGCTCCTCTTGATCCAAGATACCTACAAAACAAACCCTACCTTCCTCAAACCAATATGACCACATATAAAGTAATGATAATCAAAACAATATAAAAAACTATTCTTATTAACATAAGCATTTGATCAAATAAATATTCAATCACACATTGAACAATAATTTGGGAAGAATAAGGACATCACATCTTTGTTAATCATGAAAAGAAATACAAATATACCTTCTCTTCAAGGGGCACCTCACGAAACCTTGATCTGGTTAATTTTCTTCTCTTCTACAAGGAACTCATCCTCCAAGATCTGCAACACAAGGAGAAATCTTCTAGGGAAAAGGTGGGGGGAATGAGAGTCCCAATTCCTCCAACATAACAATGCAAAGGTTCAAGTCCCTTCTCATGGACCTCTCTACCTATATTTATACCTTTCTGAAGAGATATGGTCAAAGACAAATTAGTTACAACTGAAGGAGTTAGCTGAATAACCATCCAAACTACCCAAAATTTGAGAAACAACCATTTTCGACGTGTACGAGAAAAATACACAAGCTCCAATGACAACAGTCTCGTATATATGCGAGTTGCAGTGAAAATAGTCACGTATAAAAGGGGATACATGAAGTGCAATGTCAATAATCGTGTACACAAAGGGATATGTAGGTACCATGTAGAACAAGTCACATACAATACGTGGGTACCATGTATGACAAGTCATGTATAGGTAAAAGATTCTCATTTTAAGGGTACTTTTAGGAATTTTCAGACTTTGGTGTATCCATGAAAGTTTTATCTAACTCAGATACCTTTCCAACAGTGCAGAGAAGAGTTCAAACAGAGTTACAAAAATCTAGGTATGGGTCCTTCAATATAGGTTTTTTTTGAGTGATTTTCATGAAGTGTCGACATGCAACGAAATCATGGGAAAGTGGTCATAGGAAGAGATGTGTCATTTTGCGCTATAACACCAAGAAATTCGCCATAAGAGAAATTTCCTCTTGACAACTAAAAATTTTTGTTTGTAAAGGTTTCAAGGTTTTTTCAGTTTACATAATGGATGATAGAGAAAAAAATAATGAAATTAATTTAGAAGACATACCAATTTTAAAGGATTTTAAAGATATATTTCCAGAAGAGATTCTTGGATTACCTTCGAAAAGAAATATAGATTTTACAATTGATTTGGTACCAGGGGCAATATCAACATCATAGGCTCCATATCGTATGAACATATTAGAACTTAATGAGTTAAAATTACAAATACAAGAATTAATTGATAAAAAATACATTTGACCCAGTGTTTCCCCTTGGGGAGTACCGATATTGTTCATAAAGAAAAAGGATGGTACATTACGATTATGTATAGATTATAGAAAACTAAATAAAATGACAATTAAAAATCAATATCCTTTGCCTCGTATTGACGATCTAATTGATCATTTTTTAGGGGAAACAATATTTTCTAAAATAAACTTTAGATCCATATATCATCAAGTACAGATTAAAGATGAAGATATCTTTAAACCTGATTTTAGAACTAGATATGGTCATTATGAATTTGTCGTAATGCCCTTTGGGCGAACGAATGCACCAATAACCTTTATATGTCTAATGAACACCTTATTAAGTAAATATTTAGATTAATTTGTAGTCATCTTTATCGACAACATATTAATCTATTCTGAAGATAAACAAGAACATGAAGAACACTTAAAAATAATTCTACAAGTGTTAAGAGAACAACAATTCTTTTCCAAGTTCAAAAAATGTTATTTTTTCAAAGATAGAATTAAATATCTAGGACTTGTGTTGTCTAAAGAAGGAATACCAATAGATCCCGATAAAATTAAAGCTATAATGAAATGAATTGTTCCTAAAAACATACCTAATATAAGATCTTTTATGGGGATTACTGCCTATTATCGTAAATTCATTGAGGGATTTTCTAATATTTCATATCCTATAACTTCATTACAAAAGAAATGCAAGAAATTTGATTGGAACGAAAAATGCAAAGAAAGTTTTAATAAATTAAAACACTTATTAACAACAACTCCTATTCTAAAAATTTCTTATCCATAGAAATATTTTCTTGTTTAAGTGGAGTACTAATTCAGGAAAATTATGTTATAGCCTATGAGTCTAGAAATATTAAAGAACACGAAAAGAATTATGTTACTCATGATCTAGAGTTAGTTGTTATCATTCCTGCACTTAATATGTGGTGACACTATCTCATAGGAAGGAGATTTTTGTTAATGTCTAATAATATAAGTTTAAAATACGTATTTGATCAACAGAACCTTAATACAAGACAAGCTAGGTGGTTATCTTTCTTAAGAGAACATGATTTTGAAAAGAAACATATAAAAGGAAAATAAAATACGGTGGCAGATGCTTTAAGTCGTCATGCAAATATGTTATATATAACTACAATAAGCAGATACGAAACATATTTAGAATATAAGATTAAAAATGCAAAAAAATTGATAAAGATTACCAGAAATTAAAAGAGAAGACAACATAAAATGAATTAAATCGAGTAAAAACAAAATTTAGTCTGAACAAAAAGGGGTTATTATTACATAAAAGAATATTATATATACCTAATTTGGAAGAATTTAAATTAATTATTATGGATGAATTACATAAAATACCTTATTCAGGACACCCTGGATATCATAAAATGATTACCATGACAAGAAAGGATTTCTTTTGGCCCAACATGAAGAATGAAGTGGCCAAATATTTGGCTTGATATACTGAATGCCAATAAGTAAAAGTTGAACATCAACATCCAACTAGATTATTACAGCCATTACCTATTCAAGAATGGAAATGAGAGGTTATGAGTATGGATTTCATAATTGGGTTACCTAAAAATGTTCATGGTTGTGGTAAATAAGATAAGTAAGGAAGGCCACTTTATTCTAGTAAAATATACTTATGAAGATATTAATATTGCTCATATTTTTATGAAATAAATTTTCCATATTGCATGGTGTACCCAAAATAGTAATTTCAGAGAAATATGCAAAATTTACAGGAAATATTTGGAAAGATTTATTTAAAGGTTTAGGCACACCATTAAATTTTAGTACTGCGTATCATCCTCATACCAATGGAAATATGGAAATGGTAAATAAAGTTTTAGAAGACATGCTTAGAATGTACGTATTGTATAAACCAAGTAAGTGGGAATATTATTTGCATCTTGTAAATTTTGTATATAATAACCATTTTCAAGGTTCAACTAGATTAAGTCCATTTGAGATACTATATGGACGAAAAATGTGATACTCCAATTTCTTGGAGCAGCCCCATCAATAGATTAATGTTAGGACCTGAAATATTGAAAGATATGGAACTAAGAAGGAAACAAGTACATTATAACTTGAAGATAGCCCAAGATAAGAAAAAAAGTTATGCCGACTTAAAAAGAACTCTACAAGAGTTCCAGGTAGGAGATCATGTTTATGTAAAGGTGAAACCCAAAAAAAGTTCCCTAAGATTGGGAAAATACTCAAAATTGGAACCAAGATATAAAGGACCTTTTGAAATTTTAGCAAAGGTTGGACTAGTGGCATATCAATTAGCATTAACACCTACTATAAAAGCACATAATTTTTTCTCATGTTTTGATTTAAAGAAATGTATTCATGACGCTACTCATGTGATTGACTGGAATGCTATATAGGTGGAATTCGAAGGAGAATTTCAAGTGGAATCAGAACGTATTCTCGACAAGAAATTACTTTTTCCACAGAATCGTACCATTGAAAAAGTCAAGGTGCAATGTAAGCACCATAGTCAACAAGAGTCTGCTCGGGAATTGGAAAGTAAGATGCAAGAAGCATATCCAATTCTATTTCAGAATGATTTAATGTAAGTTAAAAAAAACAAAAATAACACCGAGGAGGGTGTTAATTTTAAAGGGGAGGTGTATGCAATACACCAAACGATTAATAATTGTTAATACTTTGAATATTTATTTTTATTTGATATTTTGACAAATAAATTCAAAATAAATGTAATGGAATTATTATTATTTAATAATTAAGTAACCGATATAAATTAGAACTAAAGTAGCCATTAAAAGAGTATTTGTTGACCCATAAGGGAGAATGACAAATGGAAAAAAATGCTGAGTAAAAGCTCAAGTGATGTAGGAGGCATCTTCCCCAAAATCAGGTCAAGAATCCTTGTGGATCAATAATGAGCAGGTGGCTCATAAATGACCAAGTCCTAGAAAAATTACTATAAAGTATTGTTTCCATCGAATAAGCATGAGGCTTGTGATGGGGGGGAATAATCTAGTTTATGCAAAGATATTGTGCATTGATAAGTATTTCCCCTTGTTGTTTAGCGAATAGGATTGGGGGTTCTAGAGAAATTAATTTGGATGCTCTGGTAGTTGGTTGGGAGGAACAACATATTCAATTTTGTTTTCCCATCAGTGGCAACAAGTTATTTTTCTAATTAATCTGACATATTATACGTGTTATTTAAATTTTGGAAATAGAATTATTAATATTACTGAAGTTATAAAATGGTAATACGCAGAAGTTGTTTATTAGATTTTTATGGTCTAGTAATCTTTATATATCTCTTCTTGTATAAAATGTTTATGTACAAAGAATTTTAATTAGTAGATATTTCTCCATTTTTTCTTTAATCATTATCGTATTATTCAAACCTTGCCATCATATTTATTTTCTAATTTAAATATCTGTAATTAAAAACCTCAGAGATCAAATAAGAAAAACATTGATGAATACTAGAGGCAAAAGGTTTCAGATCATCGAAATACATAGCTAATATCTATTAAATAATATATATACTGTTAACCATACTTTCTTTTCCACTATAAATAGATCAAATAATAAGCTGAGAAAATAGATCAATTACAAAATGCTCACAAACAATCGATTTAAGAGAGTCCAAATATTGGGCTATTATTTCCTTTACAGACGCTGAGAAATTGAATCCGACTTTCAACCAAAAAAATGTCATCAAAACAGAGCTAACACTTTAAATAATAAGCAATACATTATAATCAAAATTGAGAAGGTCTGAGTGTGAATCTGTTAACAATAACTTAAAACCCTATAGTTTTCTTTTTAAAACCTCAATGGTTTTCCAGTCGCAAAACAATTTACTAGATCTAACAATACAAATATTTTCTTCTAACTTATTTTAAAAACATAGAGACTGAGAAGCCCTTTCTTATTAATTTTTCACAGTGGTCTAGGAACTGAAAACACAGTCTCACAAAGAATATAGACAAATATGCATAAAATTGGCAAAATGGTGTTGCAATGGAAGTAGCAGCTCTGTATAATCAAATGAAAGAATGATAATACAATACAATGATCATGCCAGATGCATGAATGCCAAGACAATTCGAATTCCCAAGGATGTCATTCAAATTGAATGAGTGAGTCTAGCTTAACTGAATGTAAGCCATAATGAACACTCAAGTTAACCACTAATCAAAACCCTAATTGACTCAACTGAGTCCTAACTGAAGTCGGAATGCAGTAAATGACTGAGTTTAACTAAAAGTAGCTTAGACACATGTCACTGCAATCCAACCAACAAGTGGTGGCACATCAATGACTCCAATGAACCCTGATGAGTTTAACTGAAGTGTAATTGACCATCAGAAGTGGTTGGAGGCACCCCTGTTGACTCCTGTTCATTAAATATTAATTAAATAATTAATTTAATAAAAGGAGGCATCTTCACTGCTCTGTTTAATTGATTGTAACCATCAGTTATCAATTAAGTGCATTTATGACACTTAGATCACCCCTAGAGTGCTCTAGTTAGCCTCCCCGAATGAAGGAGAAGGATTAGTTGGCCTCCTTGACTGAAGGTAGGCGTGGGTGTGCTCATGCTGATGTCATACTGTGTTCCTCTGATGTCAATTTAGTCAATAAAACTTAGGATAGAGATCACCCCCGAAGTGCTCTAGTTAGCCTCCCCTAATGAAGGAGAAGGCTTAGTTGGCCTCCTTGACTGAAGGTAGGCATGGGTGTGCTCATGCTGATGTCATACAGTGCTCCTTTGATGTCAATTAAGTCAATAAAACTTAGGATAGTGGTTTAACTAGGCCAAATTGACCAAATGAGTGTGTATGGTGGTAAATGTCTCCAACACCCCCCCTTAAGCTATACTCAGGAGGAGTAGAAAACATAAAGTGCATAAGAATGATAGGGCATCGGTAACAAAGTCCATAGGTCACCCTGTACAATACTGAAACTCAAACAATGCTCAAAACAAACTAAGTGAGGAAAAGAGGGAAAACCCAGTGGGAAAAACCCCCCCTCAAACTGAACACTGAAAGTAGTTGGATCACCCTAATGAACTCACCCCCAACAATGAACAGAGGTAAGTGAATTTATTTTCTAAAAATCTCTTGGTGAAGATGTCTGCAATATGCTCATCAGCCAGACAGTATTGTAGAATAATGGTCCTGTCATGCACTAGCTCCCTGATATAATGCATGTGTATCTCTACATGCTTGGTCCTCTACCTGGTAACTGGATCTGTAAATATATTAATAGCACTTTGATTGTCACAAAAAAGGATAGTGGACAAAGTACTACCAAGATCAAACTTTGAAAGAATTCCTTGCAACCAAACAGCTTGGATGCAAGCATTCACCACTCCTCGATACTCGGCCTCTGCTAAAGACAATGCTATGGTGACCTACTTTTTGCTAGACCAGCAAATGGGGCCACCACCAAACATGAATACATATCCAGAAGTTACTTCTGATCAATAGAATATCCCACCCAATTGGAATCTGTGTATCCAACCAGCTCTAGCTCGGAGTCTGCAGCATAGTGAATGCCGTAGGTCTTGGTTCCCTGAATGTACTGGAGGATCCTCTCGGATGCCTTCCAATGAAGATCATGGGGCTGCTGCATGTATCTTGAAACAACATTCACATCATAAAAGATATCAGGTCAAGAATGATTCAAGTACAATAAGTTACCAATCAGCTGTCGATAAATAGTGCAGTCCATGGGAGGTGTGCTTTTTCCTTCTTCAAGGTTGATCCCTGAAAGGAAAGGGAATGGATAAAATATACATTCAGCCATGTTAAACTTGAATAATAGGTATGATATGTATTTGTACTGAGTGACCATTATCCCATCAGAATTTTGCTCAATTTTGAGCCCCAAAAATTGTTTTAAGAGCCCCAAATCGCTCATTTCAAATGCATTGTGGAGTGCAGTTTTGATGACTGAAATAGAAGCAACTGTGCTACCTGTGATCAGTAAGTCATAAACATATAAAAAAATAATAATAAAATTAACATTATACTACTTTATATACACATTTGGATCTGATTTACACCTTTGGAAGTTTTGCGAGAGAAGGAAGGCATCCATCTTGGAATACCACTCTCTTAGGGCCTATTTTAACCCATATAGTGACTTCTTTAGCTTGCAAACCAAAGATGGATCAGAAATGTAGTTCTCATGCTGCTGCATGTATATCTCCTCATTAATATCTCCATGCATAAAGGATGAATTAACATCCATATGATGCATTTCCCAGTGCTTACATGCTGAAATTGCCAAAACTAGGCGGATGGAGTCCATTTTTGCAACCGGTGCAAAAGTCTCATGGTAGTCCACACCTTGGACTTGGGAGAAACATTTTTCCACCAGCATTGCCTTATATTTGTAGGTGCTTCCATCTGCATCAACCTTATTCTGAAACACCCACTTGCATTGAACCAATTTCCTTCCCGGAGGAAGAGAAACTAGCTCCCAAGTAGTGTTTTTCTGAAGAGAATTCATCTCTTCATCCATGGCAAATTTCCATCTCGGATCCTTCCGAGAATGGTAGTAGGAATTTCGGTCTGAAATTATCATCAAATAACAATATTCATACAGCAAATAATCAGGACAAGAGAGCGCAATACCTGCTCTTTGGAATTCAGACTGGGTTCTCCTTGGATCATCCGAATTTCCAATGTTATCTTTTGCGGAGGACAGTGTTTGTTGGGCCTATGTTGGATGATTTTGTACTTCAGATTCTAATTCAGCATCTAATGTTTGCTATACACTGATATCAGAATTCAAAGGATCCAAATCAGGGTCATGACCCCCAATTTCATCATCCAAATATTCAATAGAATAGGAAGGAAATTCAGCTATTTTCTCCTTCACTAGTTCCACCTCCTAAAGAGGCTCATCGAACTTGACAATCCTTTTGATGATGATCTGTTTTTTTATTTATATCCAATATCTTGAAACCTTTTGATTCATTAGGATACCCAATAAATAGACATTCTATTCTTTGCGGTTGTAAATCCCTCCTTTTATCAAGTGGAATTCAGGCCCATGCAGTGGACCCAAACACCCGCAGATTCGACACATCCATCTTGTGTCCGAAGTATGCTTCGAAAGGGGTATTTCCTTTCACGGATGAGTGTGGAACTCTGTTATGAATATATGCTGCAGCATGCATGGATTTAGCCCACAAATTTGCATCCAACTTCTTTGATTCCAACATATAGGTGGTCATCTCCTTGAGAGACCGATTCTTCCTCTCCACTACACCGTTCTGCTGGGGAGTGTAAGGAACTGAATGTTGGACCTTAATGCCACTTTGGGAACATATGTGCAGAAACTCATTACTGACATGCTTCCTACCATTTTTCAAATCTCAATATCTTGATCTTTTGGCCAGATGCATTCTCAATCAAGGCCTTCAAATCAATGAATTTTTCATAGACTTCATACTTCTTTTTTATAAGGAAGACCCATGTGTACCTGGAAAAATCATCAATGAAAGTCAAAATATACCTTGATCCATTCATGGATGTTATAGGCATGGGACCATTGATATCAGAATATATCAGTCCCAAGATGCATGATGCTCGGGTTGCCTTCCCTCGATTGAACTTATGCTCAGGGTGCTTTCCAACAACACAGCCCTTGCAAATTCCAGTGGTTTCCTTAATGACCAGGAGGCTTTCAACCATAGAATATTTATGTAATTGCTGTAATTATTTGAAGTTCATATGGCTTAACCTCTCATGCCATAGTGATACCATATTAATTTGTCACAGTGGTCTAGGAACTGAAAACACAGTCTCACAAAGAATATAGACAAATATCCATACAATTGGAAAAATGGTGTTGCAATGGAAGTAGCAACTCTGTATAATAAAATGAAAGAATGATAATACAATACGATGATCATTCCATATGCATGAATTCCAAGACATTTCGAAATCCCAAGGAGTTAATTCGAATTGAATGAGTGAGTCTAGTTTAACTGAATGTAAGCCACAGTGAACACTCAAGTTAACCACTGATCAAAACCCTAATTGACTCAACTGAGTCCTAACTGAAGTCGGAGTGAAATAAATGACTAAGTCTAACTGAAAGTAGCTCAGACACATGTCACTGCAAGCCAACCAACAAGTGGTAGCGCATCAATGACTCCAATGAACCCTGATGAGGTTAACTGAAGTGTAACTGACCATCAGAAGTGGTTGGAGGCACCCCTGTTGACTCCAGTTCATTAAATATTAATTTAATAATTAATTTAATGAAAGGAGGCACCTTCACTACTCTATTTAACTGATTGTAATCATCAGTTATCAATTAAGTGCATTTATGACACTCAGATCACCCCCAGAGTGCTCTAGTTAGCCTCCCCGAATGAAGGAGAAGGCTTAGTTGGCCTCCTTGATTGAAGGTAGGCATGGGTGTGCTCATGTTGATGTCATACAGTGCTCATTTGATGTCAATCAAGTCAATAAAACTTACAATAGTGGTTTAACTAGGCCAAATTGACCAAAATGAGTGTGTATGGTAGTAAATGTCTCCAACATTTCTTTCCCAAACTCTGAGATGGGAAAACATTGGATCTATGCCAACCAACTTTTAAACTTAAATGTAAATCATACCTTTTTTTTTTTCAAAATAGATTCACCATTGAAGAAGAATCCACACCAAGATTTGTACTTGCATGCAAGGTCTGTAAACGTTAGATACCTATGGAGGTTGTCTAAACACAAAAAAAATCAGATTAAAGAATATAGGTTACTAAGCTTCTTACTTGGAACAAAGCAATGTAATTCTTAGAAGGAAGTGAAAGCTATTCATTTCTTAACACAGACCTTTTTCTACCAATCAATTCCAAACTAGCACCTTAAAGGTTGTTCATGTTTGCAAACAACCAACCACACGCATATCTATGCAAATAGATGTATTCAATTGTAAACGATGGAAATTCATATAAACCCTAAACCCCGAGTAGTAAAATTAATTCTTACCGTTTGAACGATGTTTTGTCCATAATTACGAGGCTAGAACTAACCTTTTACCTTTCCAACCGACTGAGTGGCCATATTTTTTGTCCTCTTCTTCCTCACCTACCACACACAAAGTAAGTTAAAGGTTATAACCAAAACAAGTAAACTACAAATGTAGGTTTCTCAAAGACTTTGCCTTTTAGAGAAATGCTCAGAGCACCAAGGGGTCTTTTCCTCCTAGTTTTCCATTACTCTTTCTTGTACAAAACTATAAGCATAATATTTCATCATCTTTCCTCTTGTTGTTGTATAAAATAATTTTTTTCTAAAAACTTATCGTCTTTACCTTCTAAAACAAATACGGCTATCATCATCGGTATAGTAAGTTTCTCCATTAGCAACCAAGACAGGAACATTAGAACCTTAAACCCTTCCACACAAGAAATAAATACAACTCAAATACTGTGCAGAGAAAGGAACTCATCCAAACATGATGATGAACCACAATTATCACAACATAAGTTGTTTTAACCATAGAATCTCGCTAGCATTCATGTCAGGAGGTAAGTTAAATGCATAAAAAAGCATGAAGCTCAGTGAGGAGGTCTAGAAATAAAACCAACAAACAACCAACACGGTGTACAAAAGGTCAAGTTCATGACTGCTTAACTACACACACATTTCCAAATCTTGACATAAAACCTAAGAATGCTTCATCCAACACTGTAGATTGTGAGGAGTTAAAGGTAGAGGGCCAAGATAATTTTCCTTTTTACAAAAATAAGTTAAGTCTGCTAAATACATTTAAACTTCCTAGCTACAATGTCAACCCGCAAGACACAACTTTTAGATAGCTTAAAATCTCATTTAAACCCTCATTTAAATCACATGAGCAATCATCCATGACATGCAACCTTAAATCCATTGTAAATTCCATGGTCAAACATATTTAACCTTTGCATAGTGGTTTACAACTTAGGTTATGCCTATGTGAATATGCAAAGTTGATATACAATTTATTTAGAATCAGTCACACTGAAAATTCAAGATCATCATAATGACAACAAAAAAAAATGTAAAAACTCACAGGGACGTTCCTTGTACTTCCCTCTTCAAAAAGGGTAGTTTTAGTTTGTATGATAAGAGTCGCATTTAAAAGAAAATTGGAGGACACAAACCGTGTGTCAATAAGGCACCATTTTTTAAGCATATATGTTATTTCGAAAAATAATAAAAAATAATGTTTAGGTCTGAAAATCCTCAACATATAGTCCATTGCAAAGTACAATCTGTGTAGATTATTGTTGGCTTTATTGTCTCTCTATGTCCCTCTCTCCAGGGATCCAGACCCAGGTTCATTCCCTTCTTCTCAGCACGACAAAGCCTAAGATATTGACCCGACATAGTACAGCTCAGTCGCAGCACCTGCAACGCATATTCCGTCTCACACAAGATATCTCTCTTGATGGGTGACTGCCAAAACCACATTTCTGCAGTTGCATGGGATGGTGTTTTAGTGCCTTGAATCTGCACCAAGGCTACCTACGAATTTCGATGGTGGAATACTTGTGGTGGCTGTCCTTTTAACAGCTACACTATGATCCAACCTTCTTTATGCACTTTGGTAAATAAGAAGCATGCATGCAGCATAATATCCAGTAATACAATGTGGAAATCATACATCTATTCATTTATAAACAAAGGTACAACCATTCATTCACTACAGTAATCACACATACATCTAAGCTACTTTCAACATTAACAGATATACACAGAATATAATGTGGAAACCCATATGGGAAAAAACCACAAGGTTCTCTTCATCTAGCATGAGGAAATAGATGCACCTTTCATCTACGCACTAAGCTATAGACTCTGCTCAAGATCTTCTTCTTCTACTTTATAGAGTCTTTCTTCCTCTCATTCTCTCTGATCTTCTCCCTTTTCTCCTTCTACGTTACTTCTACTAGTGATCTACACATAGCTTGGATCGATTCAACCTTCCCCACTCGTCTATGCACTCAACTGCAGATCCCTTACTCTAATGCACTCAGCGATACATAGCCATTAACCAAAAACATCTACTAAGTCAAGCTTGGGCATCTACCAAGAGTCTAGTCTAGAATCCAGAAGCTAGAAGCTAACCCATATACAACTTGGGTTCCTTCTTTTATATCCCAATTATAGACTCAATACAGATCCAATACATGCTTGTTACATAATCAAATAATGACTCGATATAGACTCTATACAGACTCATTACAGACTCCTTTTCTATCACTATCTTAGCCGACTTACTATAACCAACCAACATGTTTTCTTTCCTATTCTAGCAACACATAACGGGAGGCATTATTGGCCTGACTTACAAATATGCCTTCAAGCGTGTGGTTTCTACTGACTCCAGCCGATATCATACCCATGCTAGTTAAGTCCTGTCTCTTTCTCAGCAATATTCCTTACTGTCGTTTTCTAGCCATTACGCCATTTTCACACCTGCTTTTGTTGATATTCTTCCATATCATCTCGTGCCGCGTTCTATCCTTCTATCATGACTTACCTGTCTAGCACAAATTCTTCTTGTAGCTCCTTTTCCTCTTCTTCTTCCTCTCTTTTACTTCTTTTGTCCCAACATTCTTCCCTTTCACCTTTATACTACTTCCTTAGTCGTAGCTCCTTCCTCTTCTCCTTTATGCTACTTCCTTATACTTAGTTATAATTCTGCATGAATTTTTCCCTACTGTCCCTAGGCCTACTAACCCCCCAACACTCACCTATGGCTCATCCTGAGCCACGCAAAGCTATTGCTCCATGTACTAACTTGCGCTGATTTGGTTCTGAAAATACTCTACGATTTTCACCACTTTCTTTGTCTATTTGTGCACTTCTTCCATTGTTTTCTGCATGTGCTCCACTAGGTCAGAACTGATGTGTTTCGATGTGTATTTCTCTACTGATGCTTCTACTTCGTGCACCTTTGGATGTATAGGATGAATGTTGTCTGGAACTCTCTTTGCCTTAGCTTGCAACTCTTCTAATTTTTCTTCGTGTTGTTGCTATTTTGCACGCAACAAAAACATATGTTGTTGCAGTTTTCTCATCTCCATTGCCTTAGCCATTTTTTGTGCTAAGGGTAGTTGCTTCATATCGTTTCTTATATGCAATATATTTGATTCAAAGGAAGTATACTCACTTTCAATCCTATATGATTTCTCATCATCCATTATTTCTTCCCAAGTCTAAGAGACTTGGTCCACAACCTTAGCACATGTTTGTTTTGCTTCTTCTATTCTCTTCGCACCCCGAGTTGCTGCGTCTCTTTTGCTCTCCGAAACTTCTAGGGATGTGCTAGGTCTCCTTTACTTTTCTAAAATTGTAACTTTCCTCCTAAGGTCAGCCATTATAACTTTGTCACTTTCCTCCTAATACAGTAAGTTTCCTCTTCTAGTGAGCTCTTATGTTAATTTTTCATGAGTGAGCCTTTATTGCCCTCTTGATGAGTTTTTTATCAGTTTATGCAATAAAGAATGAAGTGATGGCCATTAGAATAAGGATTAAATGATATTATATGTTAAATAATTATATATTAGTCTCTGTAATACATCATGATCAAGTATGAATTAAATCCGGTACAAAATTCATTGATTTTTGCACACCCCTACTAGTTAACTAGAAAAAATCTACTAGTTTTACAGTTTTCTTCATTCTGGAAGTTCTATGCATCCAAATTTCATTCCAAAAGTTTATTTAGAACATTAACTGACCCCTGTACCAATACAAAACCTCATACAATTATTTAGTTAATTCCATACCTTGTTTGGACATCCTTCTTTATGCAGGGTCTCCCTGGGCCAAAACTACTCATTTTTCCCAAGTCTTTCCCAACAACCCCAAATCATTCCAGATCTATTATTGATTGTCTAAAACTTCATTTGCGGCTTATTACCAGTCTGAAAACACCTTTGAACCTTACACAAACTCCCGGTTGATTGGATGTGAAATCTCGTCTTAGTTGTACGGTTGGGTGACCCAGAAGCGTGGGAGTAGGTTTCAACGGAGCTGATTCTGAAACCTAAATGGTCCCTTATTTAAATGTGTTAGGTAATATACTTTCTCCATCCTAAATTCTCCTTGGTTTCTCCCATCATCCCATTGCCCTATTTACAAAAGTATCAACAACATTCCCTTATTTGCCTAGTTTCAAGAGTCGACTGATTAAGTACAAACTTTAATTTAGAATTTTTTTATCAAATTTGCAGTAGATTTGATATCCTAATCTGATATCGGATCAGAGATATTACACAAATTTTTCTCAAGTCAAAGCTATGAGAAAAAAAAACTAAGGGAAAAGGTGATGACCCAAATTTGTTAAATTTGTAAAACCTAATATCGTCATCAACAATTCCAATGGAAATGACATGCTTAGGATCTTTTAAATCCTTTATTACAACTTGGTGAGGTGTAAATTTTATAGTCTTACCTTCGCAAAAATGAGTAATTTGATAAACTAACCACAAATTGTAGGAAATTCTTAGAAAATATAGTACATTATTAAACCAACCATCTTCGAGTTGAACTGTTCAAGATCCTACAACACTAAGAGAGCTATCATCACCAATAAATATTTGTTTGGTGTTACATTCATTCATAGTAGAAAATATGGCTTTATCATTAGCCATATGATAAGATTCTCCAAAATCAATGAGCCACTCATTCGAAAAAGAAGAATTGAATATGCAACAAAGGAAAACCATAAGCACAAAGTGCATGTTTTTTAGATGTAGATTCAAGAGACGATTCAAGGTGGATATGGTTCTTCTTCATTGCTTATTACTAGGATTCCATCTTCTTTGAACAATTAGATTGTGATGATTATCTTTCCTGCAAAAGTTGCAATGAAGCTCATTCGTCTTACCTTTTTATTTGGTTCATTTGTCATTTTTGTAAGGACAATCTAGATGAGAGGATTTGAGACCCTTGTTTTTATTATTATTGTGGGGATGTTTCTTCTTGGGATGCTTACATTTCTATTGTTCCACTAAGGATTTACTAGATGTATCAGAATTACTTATTACTCCAAGATGTATGAGCTTTTCTTTCTCTCTAATCAATAAATAACAAAAGGATTCAAGGGTGGGTTTTGTATAATAAACCCCTAAAGATTCTTTCATAAAGTAAAAGGTAGATACAAAAACTAATTAACCAGGTCCATACTTGGAAGGAATATGAAAAATACATTGCTTGTATTCCCTTTTTATTTTGCATTCTACAACTAAGAATCTACGAGTTTTGTACTTAGATAGATAATATTGAATGCAAGAAAATTCACTTATATTTAAGGAAATCAACTCATTTTCCAAATAGTGACCTCGAATCTCATTGTGTTTACCAAATATGACTTCCAACTCTTTCCAAGATTTATCCGGTTCATCAATGTCTAAGAGATCGAATAGTAAATCAATAGAAAATGACATCCCAATTAATCCACAGGATTCATCACATTTATTGGCCCATTTTATTTTATTTTCATCTCCACTAGGTTCTTTTTCTTTCCTCGAGGTAATTCGGTAAAGTCCCCTTCTTTGTAGGACATCCTCCATACGATATTTCCATGAGAAGTAGTTGGAATTAGTAAGAAAAATATCACATGGGGAGGAGATACTATAATACGTAGGATGAAAAAATAGAAATTGATAGTATAGATGCAAATATATCGAAACAATAGGTTGTTTAAAAAAAATAGCACTAAAAATTGACTTCAGATGAGGAAGTTATGGCTTTTTTTAAAGGAATAAAAGGGAAGTAGTGGCCACGTGGTAGGAAAAGGTTGATCCATGTGGTAGAGAGAAAAAAATGAATAAAATGATCCACCCTCATTAGTAACTTATCTTATAAATTCACTTTTACAAATAAGTTGCTTCAAAATAAGTGACCCACTTTTATAAAACAAGTGTGAATAAATGTTTACACTATGGTTAGTTTATAAATTAATGTAAATGAAATTTTCCAAAAAGTAACAAAAAGAACTTGAACTAAATACCTCTTACCTTTTAAGATACTTTTAACCAAGTGAGGCAAGCAAAAAATCTAGTAATATTAAGTAGAATGTGATTTTTTTGTTGTTGTTGTTGAGAGAGCATTCCTACCCATAAAACCATGCCTTAATTTTTCCTACAACACACTTTAAACAACAATCAAAAAAATTTCAAAAACTAGAATGCTCATATTTTGGGTTACTCCTTGGTTAGCATTTTTGCAAATGCAAGTTTTATCACTATTTCTAGTTTATTGATCCTGCACAAAGCGCACAGAAAATAGTATACACAGTAAAGAAAACCATTAGAGGAAATTTCAACTCAAAATGGGCCTCCTAAAAAAATTAATAAAATAATAGGTAAAATAATAAACTAATATTTATTAATTTTGCAGGAAGAAAAGAAAAAAACTACTTTTTGTTTGTACTTTCGACATATCTCCCCATGTTTTTACTCAAATTTCGACCAGGAGAGATCGTTGGATGCATAATTAAATTCCGCATCCAACGAGTAGCCACTGGGCATACTTTTGACGGACCACGCTACCCCAAAAACAAGAAATACTTCAAAAAGCGTGATGATGACATCATCATCACATTTTTTCAGGTATTTCTTGTTTTTTGGGTAGAGGGGTCCATCAAAAATATGTTGAGTAGGTACTCATTGGATGCGGAATTTAATTCTGCATCCAACGAGCTCTCCCAATCGAAATTTGAGTAAAAACACGGGGAGATATGTCAAAAATACAAACAAAAAAAGTAGTTTTTTTTATGATACATATCCCCAAATTTATATTAAAAAAATGTTTAAGACCTATACGGTATTTCAAATTTACAACAATTTCATTGGCTAACACATGATGACATGGAATTTGAAGAAGAGTTAAAAGGCCCATTTTGAGTTGAAATTTCCTCTAATGCCTTTCCACTCTGTTTATGATTTGTTGAGTTCACACAATGTGCGCTAAAAAGAACATACATATATTGAAAAGGTAGTGGAGAATAAATAAAACAAAAAAATGCAGAAATACGAAAGAATATGAGGAAAAAAATGCATAGTTGTAAACAATATTACTCCAGATCTAGTAAAATGGTTGTATCTCGGAAAACTATAAACCTTTTTTAGTGAAACAAAAATTGTTTCCAATTGGAAATGGAAATCCATGTGCAATGAAACACCTCCCACAACCCAAAAATGCATATAAATACCATAACTATAAAACCATTCATGGCCTCAATAACATCGGTACAAGAATACAAATTTGGGTTCTTCTACTGTCAACCGAAACAATCAATTTTTTATGTTGATGTAGCTAAGAACTTTCAAGGTTTTAGGAAAAAAAATTCTAGATAATGCATGAAGGGATCTTCCTAGTAGTATGCTAGCTTTGTTGTGCCTATCTTTAACTCATGGATAGCTTCCATCCTAATTTATTTATATTGGGGGGATGAGGTGACATCAATTTGAAATAATTTATGCTCTTTACATTAATGAATGGGCACATACATCTCATCAAATTTATTGTAAAATCCAAGCCTTTAACACTCTTATTATTTATTGGAGGAAATCATTAGATTTTTAGGTGCTGAGCAGGCAAGGCGTTTGGGAGAGTAGCTTATGAAGGTAAAGTGTGGGGAATGAAATAGGATTTGTTGGCTTATGTAGTGATTAGTCTTTTCTTCTTAAGCTCATTGAGAGGCATCCAAATGGGTAGCAGGTTTTTACATCCTTACTTATGCTCTAATATCTTACCTAAGGCCATTAATGAAGCGTTATATATAAAAATAATTAGTTAATACCTTTGTATGTATTGCCAATTGATCAAAGGATATGATAAAGACTACTATTGGGCCTACTTGACATAACTTGGTCAACCATCCAAAATAGTGAGTATTTCTCACCAAAATGAGCATAAATGGATTTAACAAACAAACTCCATGTTATGTATCCCCCATATGAAATTTTATGCCATTCCCACCATTAGCATCATTTGATGTCCAAGTACAACATCCCAACTCTAAGGTTCATCATGTAATCAGTAATTCCATGGAGGGTAAAGTATTGTTCTATCTAGGTGACTCAATTAGAGGGGTTAGAACTATTAAACTTATTCATATCCAATTTAGGAAAGTGATTACATCAATTATCCATGAAGGGTGGTTTATGGATGTGAGTACTGGCTAATTGGGATGATTATGGTGCAAATATCCTACCTTTGAATAATCGTACTAGGTATCTCTATGTATGGATCATTCCATTGGTTATCAACTACGAGGAAGCAAGTTGTTAGCTAACTGATTTGGTCTTGCATGCTCACCAAAGGGGTCACTGAATTCTGTAGGGGATGTGACTAAGTCCTTGATTGTGGAAATATATTAATCATATTGGGAAACAATTTATTTAAGTATTGATCATCTAGGTCATCAAGTCACTTATCGAAATGCATGGTTTTCAAGCGAGTCGTCATGGTGTTTGGAGGCACTACCAAAAACTTACTAGGGAGTGAGACCACTATGATCAACATCTCACAATGAGTCTAATGAGGTGGGCTAGCCATAATGGTGTGGTTAATTCCATTGAAACAATGTTATGAAAGAGTGGTACCCCAATAATCATCACATAACTAGTAGTCTTTTGAGACATGTCTTATGTAAGGGACAATTTTAATACTTTTTTTATCACTACTCCCATTGTATTAATATTGTAGTGACAAAATTTCCAAATTCTTGATATTCCAAATTATGTAGTAATTTTGAGCCTATGTAGTAGAGTATATGGTTTACAGGGTCCTAAGGACAAGGGAGTGTCAAGTGTTATAACTCTTTGATTGACTAACAAGGTCCAACAATAGTAATTGACCCAACATCTCAGGGTGTTAACTAAGGAGGTTCAACCATGCCCTTAGTCATACTATTAGACTACCTAAGTACTAGAGAGTAATATTCCCAATTTTTTTTCGCAATATCATTATAGCAACATGACATTCTATCATATGATATAAAGTTGGTTTCAAGTATCCTATGGGACTTTTGATATACATGTGTTGTCTAGTGTAATACTACCCAAGGAGGTAGCAACAAGGATTACAAGGATTTATAACAATGTGATTCCACTCATGTATTCTTCCCCAACTGTAGTTTTACCCATTGAATGATTTAAAGATGTCAGAAAAAGTCTCTAACTTAAAAACTTAAACTCTAAAATTTGGGTGTGTACTTGGTCCAAGAAGTTGTTCTACTACCACTTGTTTTGTACTTTACCCTAGAATTATAGAACAAAATAACATAATTCAATAGAATACTAGAGATGAATAGAAAACAAAAAAGAGAAATATATATAACATGAGAAAGATCCCTTGTATTAGTGATGTCCAATAGATATGATGGTTTCAAACAAGTTGTAATTTTAACTCCAACCCCTAAGAATCATCGGTTCAAACAATAAGAACCAATGAAATCTTAAAATCAAATCCTAAATTGAAAAGAGGTACTACCAATAGTATCATTTTCCTTTTGATCTTAAAATTACAGCAACTTTGAAATCATGACCTAAAAAGTCGATAGTATAATTGTAAAAAGGAACATAATAGAAGAAAAATAGAAAATGGATTTAAAATAACACATGGAATATTTTTTAACATTATCTTCCACCACATAAATCTCAAATCTGAAATATGAAAAAAAAATAGAGGGGTACCTCAAAACTAAGGGGGGAATATGTTTTAAAAATAAATAAATTAAAAAAATGTAAGAAAACAAAAAAAAACACACCCCTTACCTTAAAGTTACAAATTGTTTGAAATCATAGTCTTAAGAACTAGTTTGGTTGCACACAAATCTTAAAATCAATCTTGAATCTAAAAGTGGTGTTACCATTAACAACCCTTTTTGGAATTTAATGTATTGCCCCCATTTTGACCATTGGAATGTATTCTCTTGATGTGCAAATATTGTAAATATGTAGTGTATGATTCCTATTGTGGAGCCCAATGCCAAATCTCCATTAGTGAATGTTCGGATTAAAAATGTGAGTATTAAATATTTTGTGGACATGTTCTAGTCAACCATGGAAAAATGTAAAAACAATGTAAATGTTTATAATGCAAATAGAAGTCTAAGATCTAGTTATGGAGTAAACTAAAATGAGGGTCTAAGTTCATCCACAGAGGTGAGAACAGTGTCTAAGATTAAATCCTTTGCTCCAAGCATCATCTTGAGAACCCAAGTGCCATAAATGGTAAGCAACTAGCCAAGTGGACTTCCTTTAATTCTGTTGTAAGAAGATGGTTGATAAATCAACTCATGAATTTAATGGAGCATGGGTTGGGCCCAAAAATTCTATGGATGAATATGGGCTTGGTTTTGGGTACCTGGGAGTCAATTTCCCTCTTGGGGAGTCATTTCCCTTCATTCTCGTTCCATTTTTGGTGACTCAAACTCCAACTTTTAGCATATTATGCATTTTCAACAAAGAAAAAGAGCATAAATCGTTTTAAAGAAAAAGCCATGTTTTAGAGTATAAAAAATGCCCAGAATTTCATGTGGGTTGTGAAATTTAGTGGGGGACCCATAGACATAAACCTTGGAGAAATTTTGAGATTGTAAAAGAACCAAAAATCCATGAAAAAACTTAGATTTGGGAACGTCGAAACTGAATTTCGTGTCTACAAATTAGTGTGACCAGGAATCAAAAGATATAAGAGCGAATTCATTCAAAGAAAGGTCAGAGGTTGGAATTTCTTGATAAACCTAGTGAAGGAAAGAATTCTCTCAAGGCTTAGCAGATTGGACCTTTCTATGCCAACCCTAAATAACACTAGAGGGAAGGGGCACTTGAGGGACTATGTAGTAGAGAATGATACCTTCCTTATGTTGGGTGTAGTAGGTAATGTGGGTTTCAAGGCTAGCTAAATCCATTTGAGATTCCTATAGCTCTGCGGTTGATCTCATTGACTTAGCATCCTCCTTCCTTGTCTCTCTACATGGTTGATAAACCTAGTTGTGTACTAGCTTAGAATGAGTGTGTGTGTCTACAAGTTTGAGTGAGCTTGTATAATTCCTCTTTACCAAATACATAGCCTAACACGAGAGTAGCTTCTTAGTAGAGAGATCAAGTGTCAGACAAAATGCCCATGGTTAGTTGAAACGTTGCTTTTCCATAACTAGTTTCTTGAACATTTTCATTTAAAAGATAAGTATTCTCTGGTATTTGATTATGCAATGATTTTTATTGTTATGCCCGTGATATATGTGTGTGTGGAGTTTTCTTGTCTTGTGTATTTTTATTATGCATCTACACACGCTTTAAATGTTCACAAATTTTGTAACATAGGTTTGGAGGCAAAATTTAGAACCCCATAAATTGTTCATGTCTCCTATGTTGGTTAGATTGATAGATAAAAACATGACATTAAAATTACAATTATTTTGAAATTATGACCTTAACAGTACATTAGATCCAAAATATTATAATTTAAAAAGAAATAATACTATTAATAGCATTTTTCAAGTTTCAATCATAAAATTACAACTTGAAATTATGGAAAAAAAAAGTGCTTAGGAAAAACATGTTTTCAAAATAAGAAAATATTTTTTTAAAGAAAACAAAAACAAAACCACCCCATATACTACTAACCCCTTTCGAAAAAAGACATTTTAAACATATCTAAAACTTGAATTTGAAAATAATCAATTTCTTTGTAAGAAAAGAAAAAACAAACATTTAAAGAAAACAAATTATATATAATTTTAAAACAAAAAATCATTAAAAATAAATGGAAGAAAATAAATTCTTGAATTTGAAAATAATCAATTTCTATATAAGAGAAGAAAAAACAAACATTTAAAAAAAACATTATATATAATTTTAAAACAAAAAATCATTAAAAAAAAGGGAAGAAAATAAATTCTCTAATATAATCTCTATTTCTTTAAACTCTGGTGATCATGAAGAAGTTTTTAGTTTTTTAATATATTTTTTAGTTGATTCTTCTTTAAATTATTTATATATATATATTAGTTTTTAATATATTTAATATATTTTTTAATTATGTTGATAGGTATTTATATCTTAAAATTTTGGGATGGACTACCATCTATATATTTTCATCTACGAATAATAATGAGACAAGTGTACTATTCAGATTGATTTTATGGACGTTATCCAAATATCATAATTAATAATTTCAAAAAAATAGAAAATAACTTAGTTAACATCTGATAAGTACAATTCGTAATAGTTGGAAAAATTAAAATTCGGCTTCAACTATTCAATTATTAGATACAACTATGAGTTTAATTCCATCGATACAACTATTAGCTTAATGTCAACTCCAATCATGACTTTTACTTGAACTGAAATTGACGATATATTAACTTTTAAATTAACTATTAGGTACAGTTCTATTAGTTGGAAAAATTAAACTTCAACTTCAACTATTCAATTATTAGATACAACTATTCGATTAATAGATACAACTATGAGCTTAACTCCATTGATGGTAGAACTATTAGCTTAACTTCAACTCTAATCGTTTAAGGCTTAGTCTAAGTACATTTGGCATCTAGGAGTCTAGCTAATGTGCACTCGTGTAACAGTCGAACTCCTAATAAAATCATTTGAACTCCTAATAAACTCCTCCATCTGGCAGTTGGGAATCTATCTAATTACACTGATATGTGTTTATTTCTTAGATTTTTGGGGTGGACTACCATCTATGATTTTTCATCTATGGACGAGAATGAGACAAGTGTACTATCTATATTAATTTTATGGGAATCGTTCAAAATTCATAATTAACAATTTCAAAAAAATAAAAAAATAAATTAGTTAACACATGATAAGTACAGTTTGTGATAGTTGGAAAAACTAAACTTTAGCTTTAACTTGGTAATTAAAACTCCAATCATGATGATGTACAACTATTCGATTATTAAATACAACTATTAGACTAACTCCAATGATGATACAATTTTAGCTTAAGTTCAACTCCAATCAACACTGTAACTTGAAGTGCAATCACTGATATATTAACTTTTAAATTGACTATTAAATACAACTATTAACTTAACTTCAATGATTTTACAATTATTAACTTAACTTCAATTCTAATTATAATTATATTAGATTAACTATTAGATCATTATTTATAATTCAAATATATACATATCGACATATTCCAAACATATTAATCTTATTAATATAATTATTACTAATTATATCTACATATGTCAATAATTATATCTAGAATATGATTCCAACAGATATACTGGAATGAAGGATTTCATTCGAAGCATACTCTTCATTTAAGAGTGTAAGATGGCTACTAAATTTATAACGTGTAACCTATGCCACATGGGAGTGGTTTGAAATATAATAAATTTATAAAGTAGCTAATAATTTTATAAAGTGTAACTTAGAAATGAACACATAAAGCAAAGTCAACTCCTTGAATATGAATGCATAAGATTGTTATATCTTATGGTTCATATTGGGATATATTTATCAATTGATGTTTTTGTAATGGAAATTACATAATCAAACTGATAGATACCTGGTGGGTGAAGACAGCATATAAGTTACTGGGGAATATGGGAGGTTAGATGAAACACTGCTGAATTGTAGTTGTATAAAATGATCTGGACAGCTGACATATAGTCACTATTTTGTAAAGTACAGGTGATACCTTTTTTATATATTTAATATATAAGATCTTTTTTATGAAAAAAAAAAGTCAACTCCGTGAAAACTAATTTCCACCCTGGTATGATTGAATTGTACTAACAATCCATGAAATTGTCCAAGTGATCCTTGATTTGCTCCTATCATTTTCTTTTGGAATATTAATTGATACTCTGCTTAAATATTTCAAGATCTTCATTACAAACCTAGGACTGATTTGACAAAAAAAAAAAAAAGGAATCTCTCCACCACTAAAAATCATTTTAATTGGTCACTTATTAACCTTTCAAGAATTCCTCTATTAATTACCGTCCCACCATTTNTGATTTGAAAAAAAAAAAAAAAAGGAATCTCTCCACCACTAAAAATCATTTTAATTGGTCACTTATTAACCTTTCAAGAATTCCTCTATTAATTACCGTCCCACCATTTAAATAAAACGTAATCATTATTTATATATTCCCTTCCCCTTCAAAATATGTTTTAAATAAAACGTTTTGGATATAAACATATCAACGAAACTTTTCAATAAAGTGTGGTTATCATTATTTGTATATTCCCCCCCTTCAAAATATATGGGGAACAAATCAAAGATACTTTTCAGATTAAATTGTGGTTACCTACATATATAGAATTTGATAACCATTACAAAACGTTTAAACAATTGTATATCTCAATAAAATGTTTTTGTTTTCAAAAAAATAAAAATTCTGTTATTTATATTAAATCAAGGAAAGAATATAACTTTTTTTTACCGTTTCTTACTAAACTTTTTAGAAAAAGTTCTTTCGGATATACATTACATAACCTAAATGATTCAATCTTTTAGCTAGTTTAGAAGACTATTTCTTTCAGTGCTTCAACAACTGATCAAAAAGACAAAAGAAGATCTACTCTATAGTCTAACATTTTCAAATTATGCTCTGAATATAAGCTTCTTCAGATAAAAAAGCCTTCAAAGGTCTTCTTCTCTTCCATATATTACTGAATACTTGCAAATCCAAACAAATATGAGAGTGTTTCTTTTGAAAGTGAGTATGATGTGGCATTGAAGCACCTCGAAATAAGGTTGAAAGAAATGCTTGCAAAAGACTTTTTAATTAGTTGGATTTATGACTCCAATGACTAAGAGATAAAACCTGTAGTTTTGAAATACCATTATGTCAGTTTATAATAATCTTCAAGTCCCCATAAATATTGATATTGGATACTGTAATAAGAGAAGCTATAAGAAGAAGACCATATAAACTTAAGAGTTCAACTTTTGTGTTTGTCCCCGAACCCCCACCAAAACTGAAATACAAAAAAGTGATATGTATTTAAGTTAAGGACAAAGCCACATCCACAATTATACAATTTGGATGCACCATCAAAGAATCCAATTGCTCCATTTGAAACCTATGTTGGCTTAAATAGCTTTTTGGTGATCCTTTTGTAGACAATATTCTCATATTCTTTAAATAGATTCAGACTTCTCATGATGCAAATATGAACATTTGGCTGATTATCTAGAAAAAATAGAGGAATTCCTAGAAATCCATATAGACAGTAAAAAATTGGCAGTAATTTAGATAGATCTTCCTTAGTAAACTAGTTTTGAAAATATTTTTCTAAACTACCAATTCCCCAACAAGAACTAATACCAAGATGGTCTTTTATATTTTTCCAAACATCCAAAAAGAAAGAACATTCCACAAATAATTGAGAAGTAGATTCACCTTCATTTCTACACAGAAGACAAATAGTAGGACCCTGCCAACCTCTATTTAGTAAATTTTTCCAAGGATTTTGTCCTTAAGGGTTAACCACCAGAAACATCTTAATTTGGTTGGGATGTTCCATTTCCACAAACCTTTGGACCACCAGGATGCCTCCATATGACTAACTTTTTTATCATGAACTCATATGCCAATTTAGCTGTCAAGACCCCATTTTTCTTGTTTTCAGACAATACCAGGGTGTCTTTTTCATTGCTGAGCTTTATACCAGCAATCTTTAGAACTTCATTGTAAGAGTCCCATTTGTCTACCCACTAACCACTAAGTCCCATATCTATTGCATTTAATCAGTATCTACCTTTAAAGATAGCCCACTTAGGCCTCACCATAACATTCAAAGTCTTCATATCAATCCATTCAAGATGCTATATAATTTATGTTGGAAGATAGGGTCGGCCAGAATCACCTATAAAAGGATCAATGCCAATTAGAATGTTTTCCCATTCCCAATATTCCATCTTATGCCTTTTTTCAGCCAGTGAATTACTTTCATTATACTATTCCAAATAACTTATGCATTTACACAATAGAACTCAGAATTCCTAATTCAAGTATTGATAGAAATATTCTTCAAATATTTTGATTTCATTACCTCACTCCACAAAATCTGAGAAAAGAGACATTTCCAGAGTGATTTAAGGCATAGAGCAGAGTTAAATACAGACATATTTTTTATGCCCCAACCACCCTAATTCGTTGGAGAAGCTAATAACTCCCACAATGCTAAATGGAATTTTATTTCACCAGTTAATCCAGACCATAGAAAATGAAAAATAGTTTTCCTTATAGAAGAGATGACAGATGCTGGAAGTTTGATCAGAGAACCCCAGTATACAGGGATGCTTTGTAGAGTGGCTTTAATCAATGTTAGCCTACCCCCAATAGTTAGAAATATGTATTACCAATTTGAAATCCCTTTGTCAATATTTTTAATGATCCAATGCTAGTTCTTCACTTTGTAGCTGTTGGGTTTTATATAGAAACCCAAATATTTAAAACCAAACTCTAGCTACTCAAATTTATACTGGAAGAGATCCATTAAATATTTTTTGCACTCTTGCTGAATATTATGAGTATATGTGCATGATTTTTTAGTGTTGAAATCCATACCTGAAGCATTGCAAAAAACATCTAGAAGAGAAATCATAGTATTCCATTCATAAATATTGTCAAGTCCAAATAGGATTACATCATCTACAAAAAAGTAAATGAGTGATTAAAACTTTTTCTGAGAATTTTATACCTATAAAAATCCCATCCTCCCAGGCTTTAATGACAAGTCTACTGAGCCCTTCAATAATAATAAAAAATAACAAAGGGGAGAGAGGGAAGCCTTGCCTTAATCCTCTAGAACTTCTGAAAAAAGGAAGTTGGAGAACCATTTATCAAAATACAAAAATTTGGAGTGGTGACACAGGCCATTATCCAGTTTATAACATTAGCAGGAATGCCAATTTGAAGAAGAACCAATCTCAAAAAGTCCCAATTGACTTTTTCATAAGCCTTAGCTAGATCGAGCTTCATAACCACCGATCTGAGATTTTTTGTTTTAACAGTACGTAAACATTCCTGGATAGTCCCTACAACATCAAGAATCTGCATGTTATCCAAAAATACAAAGTGTTCTTTGGATATAAATTTAGAAAGAAAAGGCTTTAATCTATCGGCAATTATTTTTGAAATCATTTTGTAGATCAAGTTGCACAAATCTATCGGCTTGAAATCATTGAAAGAAACTAGATTGTTGTTTTTAGAGATTAAAGTGATAAAAGTTGCATTTAGGGATCCAGACATAAATCCATTGCTTCTAGAAAATTTTGCTAACTCAAGTAAGTATTTCCCTAAGATATCAAAGAAAGCCAGGAAGAAATCGACTGTCCAGCCATCTGATCTAGGACTCTTGTCCTTAGCAAATTTGATGGCCTTGGACCTCTAAGGCCTTCATGCGAGGATCTTCAACAAGTGTAAAATTCCATACACTATCTCTACTTTTCAAATTAATGTAAAAACCATCAAAACATACCTCTCGGGTCTGTCATTCTTGTGTGAAAAATAAAATATCTCCAGCTCTGGCATCCTCTGCCAAACTTACCACCATCTTTTTTAACATTTGAGTGCTTATCTTTTAGTACTCAACACCCATACGCTAAATTCCATAGCGTTTTCCATAAATTTGTTTTGGTGCTTAAGCGTTATCACAACACATAGACCAGCATGCATGTGACCCCAAACTTTGTAACCAAGATCTTATCGCAATTAAAAAACCCTTACCTCCTTTTCTCTTATCCCTCGTCCCCTTCAACAACACTCTTACCATAACGTTGTGCCTTTTAGACATAACCAACACACTGTGACCATAGTCTTCGACCACCATTGACCTATAAATATTGAATATCATTTGTCGAATGGGTATGCTCATTACCAAGATCTTTCTTCACCATTGTTTAGCCGGTAAGACGCTCAACCACAGTAGACTTACCTCCACAACACACAACAACTGTTGATTTGCTGCATATAGATTCTCTTTCATTCTCTGCACAATAACACAAAGATTTCCCTGCAATTTTCACAATACATTTATAAATTTCCCTTAATCATCATAGAATTCAATGAATCTAATCACTCTGTATCATTGATCTCTCCCATTGACACTCAGAAACCGGAATAGATTGACTGTGTGAAATTCTCCATAACCCTCTACGCATGAAAATGATGATTCACTGTATATAAACCATTTCTTCTACTTCTGTCCATTTAAAACTAAATCTATATGCAATTCTTATCATATGAATAAGATTCCTCTCATACAATCGCCCACAAATACAAAATGGAGGTTTAGACAAACTGAAAAGCACATTCAAACTCTGCGCATTAGAATTCAATTTCTCTTGCAAATCTCTGTGTGAAATAATGAATGCTTCCATGCAATTTCACAATCATACCAATAGACAGAGATATAAAAAAACATATGAAATGGTTATTCAATCATCAAAAGCACATAAATATTGAGTGTCTAGCCAGTTACATAATATGGGCACGCAGCCCTAGCCCTTTTCTCCTACTCTCCTCTCGATCTCCCCTCTACACCCGTAGGCTTACAATTTATACCAATAAGCTTAGATTCCAGCGCATCAAACTAATTTTTACAATCTAGAACTAATTATATTTATAGAAGACTTCAACCCTATCTTGAAAAATGACATATGATATAAACATTTAAAGCTCCATCAAGACGCTACCAACAATCGTGGATTTGGTTACAGGTTTCATCACTAACCTAATGACTTGACAACTTCTAGAAAAGTTGTAAACTATAGAACTTTACAATAAAATTATATTGAAATTTCTTATTGGGCTAGGTCCAAGACTTGAAAGTATGAACCACATATTATTTGTCATAGACTGTAAGATTCCCCTGCATCAGACTGGCAAGGTGGAAAAGAAACCATGACCTCCCAGTCACGTTCCTTTAGTATTCAAGCCTCTTGGATCCCATACTTTGTTTTGTAATTGTTCCTGCTCACTAGTTCTGCAGTGATCTTCACAACCTTCCACAATCATCCAAATGATTGTTTGTACATCGTTGTTGTAGTTCCTCTTACATCTCTACATAAGCTTCCATATCTCATCTATCTTTTCATCCAGCATGTCTCTTTGCTGAAACATTTCTTTCTGGATGTCTTCCTTCATTGCAACATTCACTTTCCCAAAAGTATAAAAAAATTCCAAAGGTTTCTTTCTCTGTTGCATAACAAATTCTTTGTCACTTCTCTCATCATCTTCAGCCCTATCCTGAGCTGCCAATTGGTCTCTTAAGACAAATTCTACCTCTATATTTTCCTTTAACCAATGTAAGGAAACTTCATTGTCCTCAACAATTCTACTCCATCATCCTCTATCCCAGTTATCCATTTGCAAAACACCTACAACAAAGTTAGCAAATAGAGATGTAAAACATAGACATTCCACATGTCCATGATTTTACCCTTATCTTTGTCCTCTTCAAACTTTTGGACAATATTCAGCAACTGTCCTTCTATTCCAACTATGCAACCTGCAATCAAACACATATTGTCAGTTTGAAAAACATAAGGAACTTTAGCCTTAACTGATGCCTTCTCCTCCATTCTTCCATGCTGATATGTTTCTTCAAAAAAACCTTTGAGATCTTCAGTAGACCTCTCATCAACATCCTCATTTTCCTCCTTACACTAATATGAACTCTTTTCCATGTTCGTGAGTTTGTCAGTAAACTCTATACCAACATCCTCATTCTCTTCATCAAGGTACACACCTTGCTCATTTTCACACAAGATGTGAACTTCCTCCTCATACTAAGCTGCTCTAAGACTTTCCTCTCCCTTCACCCAAACACTAAGCTTGTTCTTGAGACTCCTGGCATATAACCTCTTTACAGGCCATTGCACTTTCCTCTTCAGTTTCCATCCATAATAGTGACCTTCTGTAGCTTCCTCATGCAACAATTCAGTTACTTCACTAAGCCTCTTCTTCAGCTCAGTAACCTCTCTATCAAATTTTGTTTGAATCATCCTCTTGACACCATTTTCTTTGGCATCTTCCCTTGGTCTATTGTGGCTTCCCCTTGAACCCTTTATATGACTTTCAGTAGCCACCTTCCATACCTCCTCTATGATCTTTCCCACACTCATTATGAACTTCAAACAATCCCACCCTCTCAACACCTCATTAGAATTCCTCCTACTTGACCTATTGGCATTTTCCTAGTTCTCACACATAACCTTTGAGCACTTCCTATGCTCTCTACAAGATTGAGATTTGCATTCATTTCCTACAACACTCTGTTGTGAGGGTTCCCATACATAGTATCCTTCTTAACTCTTATGTTCAGAAATCAACAATGTCCCATCAACCTGCAAATTAATATTGCAAGACTCCTCTCCATAGTGTGAAAATCATTTTGCACCCGCTTTGATACCAAAATTGGTCCTTGGACCTCTAAGGCCTTCATGCGAGGATATTCAACAAGTGTAAAATTCCATACACTATCTCTACCTTTCAAATTAATGCAAAAACCATCAAAACATACCTCTCGGATCTGTCCTTCTTGTGTGCAAAATAAAATAACTCCATCTCTGGCAGCGTCCACCAAAATTACTACCATATCTTTTAACATTTGAGCGCTTGTCTTTTAGTACTCAACATCCATATGCTAAATTCCATAGCATTTTTCGTAAATTTCTTTTGGCTCTTAAGCGTTATCACAACACATAAACCAACATGCATGTGACCCCAAACTTTGTAACCCAGATCTTATCGCAATTAAAAAATGCTTACCTCCTTTGCTCTTATCCCTCGTCGCCTTCAACAACACTCTTACCATAACGTTGTGCCTTTTACACATAACCAACACACTGTGAACACAGTCTTCAACGACCTTTGACCTATGGATACTGAATCTCGTCCGTTGACTGGGTATGCTCATTACCAATATCTTTCTTCACCGTTGATCTGCTGGTAAGACGCTTAGCTAGCGTAGACTTACCTCCGCAACACACAACAACCGTTGATTTGCTGCATATAGATTATCTTTCATTCTCTGCACAATAACACAAAGATTTCCCTGCAATTTTCATAATACATTTATAAATTTCCCTTAATCATCATAGCTTGCAATGAATCTAATAACCCTATCATTGATCTCTCCCAATGACACTCAAAAACCGGCATAGATTGACTGTGCGAAATTCTCCATAACCCTATGCGCATGAAAACAATGATTCACTGTACATATAAACCATTTCTTCTACTTCTCCGCATTTAAAACTAAATCTATATGCAATTCTTATCATATGAATAAGAATTCCTCTCATACGATCGCCCACAAATACAAAATGGAGATTCAGTCAAACTGAAAAGCATATTCAAACTCTGTGCATTAGAATTCAATTTCTCTTGCAAATCTCTGTGTAAAATAATGAATGATTCTATGCAATTTCACAATCATACCAATAGACAGAGATATACAAAAACATATGAAATGTTTATTCAATTATCAAAAACATAGAAATACAGAGTGTCTGGCCAGTTACATAATATGGGAATGCAACCCTGGCCCTTTTCTCCTACTCTCCTCTCGCTCTCCCCTGTACGTCCGTAGACTTACAATTTATACCAAGGATCTTAGCTTCCAGCTACAATGTAGTGTTGAAAATATGAGCTAAACTCAGCCCAAACACTTAGTAAAACTCTGATATCAGTCGTCAACATTCATAAAACCAAACACATATCACATGCATGTAAATTTCATGTCTCTGTACGCTGATATACTATAACTAAGTAAACTTTGCAGCGGAAAAATCAACTAAAAATGAGCAGACTGTAAAACACATTTAAGACACAGTGTTTTGGTCAAATTTGACCCTGGAAAAACCCCACAGCTTGGGGAAAACCAGTGAGAGAGAAGATATTTTATTATAAAGGGAAAACTCAGAAATTTCTCTTTCAACTACAGAAATTTCTCATGCACAATTTACAATGTACGAATCTCAGCTTCAAACCAACAGTACTTATCTCATACTCAGACCACAACCATTAAGCTTGTGCTCACACATGCTGCAAACATTCCCAGCAATAAATATCAGCATTTATTATTGTTCATATCCTTGGAAAATGCACCCAGTACCAGCCGCAAACTCCTTGCAAACTCCAGTAATAAATTTCAGCATTTATGACTGTACTTTTCCCTGAGAAATGTGCCCAGAATCTACCTCGAACTCTGTGCCCTTTTCAACAATAAATATCAGCATTCATTGCTGTACCTTTCCTTGGAAAACATGCTCAAAGTATGCCTTGGTAACAGTGCCCTCCTCAAGTGTTTATCTCAGCAATACGGCCCAACATTAATGGTTGCTTGCTGCCTTGGTTTTCGTGCCCTAGACTCCTCTAGAAATCTTGCCCTTCATCAAGAATGAAGCTTATCTCAGTCTTCATCTTCCACTTCTCTCTCTTCTCTCCAAGCTACTCCTTGGAACTCGAGCCCTCTCAAACTCCTCCTAGGAATTCGTGCCTCTCACCAAAAACTCTCTTCTTGGATAAATCGTGCCCAAATGAAGTCTCGGCACTTTTATTTACCTTATTAGGGTTATTCTCATGAATTTTCACCTTCAATGGACGAGATTAGATCTTGGCCAAGAAATCTATGGCTGGGATCTAATCTCTCACTCACTTAAATCTCCTAAGTGAACTTTACAACAAATTTTTTCTTTTTGAAAAGTCATATCACCCTAAATATTTAAAAGTACACTTTATGACTTAAAGTCACTTTAAAAACATAATAAAGTGCGACTCACTTTTAAATCATAAAGTCACATCAAAAAGGTACTTTAATAAAAACACATTACTAAAGTCACTTTAAGAATATAAATGAGACTCCAAGTTAATGACCCCTGCACCTAGGCACCTGATGCAAGAGTGCCACCGAGCTATCAAATTCTAACACTCCCTCTTAGCAAGGGAGGTACTATTGTCATCAGCTCCACATGGATCTCTCCCTCCAATAACTGAAGCTCCCTCTGAATCTGAATGCCTATCAGATATCTGCACTGGATCAACTGCTGAAGGTCTCCATCTGACAACTCTGAAATGAGAGTTCTCCTCACTCTCCTTCTCATCCTGAAGAGCCATATCATACCAACTCTGTTTCCTCACAGAGTTGGATGAATCCTCCACACTGACAGCCATTGCTGCTGCCACTGAGTCTGATCTCTCACCAGGCTCACCATCCACCGAATGCCCCAAAACTCTGTATATCCGGCCATCACGGATGCTAAGCAGACTCACTGCACCTAAGCCCCCACTCACCGGATATATATAAACATGCCCACTCACATGAAGAACCGCATATCCGTCATCCTCCAAAGCTAAAACTGAGACCAAGTTCCTCTTCAGCTCTGGAACAAACAACACATCGCCAACCTCTAGATAACCATCAGACTCGAGTTGGAATAGGACTTTTCCAACTCCTTCTACTGCATGGGTGCCGGCATACCCATCCTCAGTTAGTATAACTCTGTCATGATCTGTCAACTCTCGGAACACTGCTCGTATCCCCGTCATATGGCGTGCTGCTCCACTATCTATGTACAATGCTCCAGTATCCAAACTCTCTGCTACACTACTGTCTGAAAGAATTGAGACGAGCGAGAATTCCCTCTCAAATTCCTTCTCAAAATCCCCCACTTCAGCGGGAGAGGCATTCTCAGGCTCTTCTTTCTTCTTGTTCTTCTTCTTGTTGGGACACTGCCCAGCATAGTGACCATAACTCTGGCAAGCAAAGCATTTTACTTTGCTCAAGTCTTTGGCTCCACTACTCGAGCCACCCTTTTTCTTTCTACCCTTTGCTGAAAGGGCCACATTCTCTTCATCAGCAACCTGCTCAGTCTTCCCTTCTCAGATCTCCTCCTGAGTAAAATCATCCCATAGTCTTTCCCAAGAGGGAAAGTTCTCTCTGCCAACCACACACTTCAAGAACACGTCCCACTCCTTAGTGAAGCCCTTCAGGGCTATCCGCACTAGCTCGGGATCAGGAATCATCTCACCAACAGCACTCAATTCATCTTTTATCTATCTGAGTCTAGTGAGATAAGAGGCTACATTCTCACCTCTCGCCATCTTAGTGCCATGAAGCTTATCTTTTAGGGCCATATTATGATTTTCATTCTTGTTCTCATACAAACTTTTTAAAGTATCCCACATCCCCTTAGCAGTTAGTTTCTCTGCCAAATGTGGGATGAGGTGATCTCGAACACCATCCAGAAGCAGTCTCTGTGTTCTGGCCTCCTTCACCTCATGTATGTTAGGGGCTATGGGATCAGCTGCGGGAGGAGCCACTTTGGTACTAACAAAGGCCCATAACTTGTTTTCCTTGAGAACAACTGTCATCCGTGCTTTCCACTGTAAGTACTTGGAAATCCCTTCCAACCTATCTTCAAACCGGATGCAAGCCATCATTCTCTTTTTCTCTTTTTCCAACAAGTCACACTCGGTCTTCTTTGACCAAAAATATCAGCTGTACTGAACCAGCACTTCTCTGCTCACTCTCAACAAAAAAATCAAACAGACAGCTGTTACTTCACATGCACTAGCATCTGAAAAAAAATCAGCATTTCTCTGCTACCCAACAGTCTACTGAAATCTCAGAGCCCCAGCTCTGATACCATGTTGAAAATCTGAGCTAAACTCAGCCCAAACCAGCTTACAGAGACATGTAAATTTCATGTCTCTGTAAGCTGATATACTGTAACTAAGTAAACTTTGCAGCGGAAAAAATAACTAAAAATCAGCAGACTGTAAAACACATTTAAGACACAGTATTTTGGTCAAATTTCACCCTGGAAAAACCCCACACCTTGGGGAAAACCAGTGAGAGAGAAGATATTTTATTATGAAGGGAAAACTCAGAAATTTCTCTTTCAACTACAGAAATTTCTCATGCACAATTTACAATGTACGAATCTCAGCTTCAAACCAACAGTACTTATCTCATACTCAGACCACAACCATGAAGCTTGTGCTCACACATGCTGCAAACATTCCCAGCAATAAATATCAGCATTTATTATTGTTCATATCCTTGGAAAATGTGCCCAGTAGTAGCCTCAAACTCCAGTAATAAAGTTCAGCATTTATGACTGTACTTTTCCTTGAGAAATGTGCCCAGAATCTACCTCAAACTCTGTGCCCTTTTCAACAATAAATATCAGCATTCATTGCTGTACCTTTCCTTGGAAAACATGCTCAAAGTATGCCTTGGTAACAACGCCCTCCTCAAGTGTTTATCTTAGCAGTACGGCCCAGCATTAATGGTTTCTTGCTGCCTTGGTTTTCGTGCCCTAGACTCCTCTAGAAATCGCGCCCTTCATCAAGAATGAAGCTTATCTCAGTCTTCATCTTCACTTCTCTCTCTTCTCTCCAAGCTGCTCCTTGGAACTCGAGCCCTCTCAAACTCCTCCTGGGAATTCGTGCCTCTCACCAAAAACTCTCTTCTTGGATAAATCGTTCCCAAATGAAGTCTCAACACTTTTATTTACCCTATTAGGGTTATTCTCATGACTTTTCACCTTCAATGGACGAGATTAGATCTTGGCCAAGAGATCTATGGTTGGGATCTAATCTCTCACTCACTTAAATCTCCTAAGTGAACTTTACAACAAATTTTTTCTTTTTGAAAAGTCATATCACCCTAAATATTTAAAAGTACACTTTATAACTTAAAGTCACTTTAAAAACATAATAAAGTGCGACTCACTTTTAAATCATAAAGTCACATCAAAAAGGTACTTTAATAAAAACACATTACTAAAGTCACTTTAAGAATATAAATGAGACTCCAAGTTAATGACCCCTGAACCTAGGCACCTGATGCAGGAGTGCCACCGAGCTATCAAATTCTAACACTCCCTCTTAGCGAGGGAGGTACTACTGTCATCATCTCCACCTGGATCTCTCCCTCCAATAATTGAAGCTCCCTCTAAATCTAAATGCCTATCAGATATCTGCACTGGATCAACTGCTGAAGGTATTCGTCTGACAACTCTGAACTGAGAGTTCTCCTCACTCTCCTGCTCATCCTAAAGAACCATATCATACCAACTCTGTTTCCTCACAGAGTTGGATGAATCCTCCACATTGACAGCCATTGCTGCTGCCACTGAGTCTGATCTCTCACCAGGCTCACCATCCATCGGATGCCCCAAAACTCGGTATATCCGGCCATCACGGATGCTAAGCAGACTCGCTGCACCCAAGCCCCCACTCACCGGATATATATAAACATGCCCACTCACATGAAGAACCGCATATCCGTCATCCTCCAAAGCTGAAACTGAGACCAAGTTCCTCTTCAACTCTGGAACAAACAACACATCGCCAACCTCCAGATAACCACCAGACTCGAGTTGGAATAGGACTTTTCCAACTCCTTCTACTACATGGGTGCCGGCATACCCATCCTCAGTCAGTATAACTCTGTCATGATCTGTCAATTCTTGGAACACTGCTCGTATCCCCGTCATATGGTGTGCTGCTCCACTATCTATGTACCATGCTCCAGTATCCAAACTCTCTGCTACAATACTGTCTGAAAGAATTGAGATGAGCGAGAATTCCCTCTCGAATTCCTTCGCAAAATCCCCCACTTCAGCTGGAGAGGCTTTCTCAGGCTCTTCTTTCTTCTTGTTCTTCTTCTTGTTGGGACACTGCCCAGCATAGTGACCATAACTCTGGCAAGCAAAGCATTTTACTTTGCTCAAGTCTTTGGCTCCACTGCTCGAGCCACCCTTTTTCTTTCTACCCTTAGCTGAAAGGGCCGCATTCTCTTCATCAGCAACCTGCTCAGTCTTCCCTTCTCGGATCTCCTCCTGAGTAAAATCATCCCATAGTCTTTCCCAAGAGGGAAAGTTCTCTCTACCAACCACACACTTCAAGAACACGTCCCACTCCTTAGTGAAGCCCTTCAGGGCTATCCGCACTAGCTCGGGATCAGGAATCATCTCACCAACAGCACTCAATTCATCTTTTATCTGTCTGAGTCTAGTGAGATAAGAGGCTACATTCTCACCTCTCGCCATCTTAGTGCCATGAAGTTTATCTTTTAGGGCCATTTTACGATTTTCATTCTTATTCTCATACAAACTTTTTAAAGTATCCCACATCCCCTTAGCAGTTAGTTTCTCTGCCAAATGTGGGATGAGGTGATCTCAAACACCATCCAGAAGCAATCTTTGCGTTCTGGCCTCCTTCACCTCATGTATGTCAAGGGCTATGGGATCAGCTACAGGAGGAGCCACTGTGGTACTAACAAAGGCCCATAACTTGTTTTCCTTGAGAACAACTGTCATCCGTGCTTTCCACTGTAAGTACTTGGAAATCCCTTCCAACCTATCTTCAAACCGGATGCAAGCCATCATTCTCTTCTGCTCTTTTTCCAACAAGGCACACTCGGTCTTCTTTGACAAAAAATATCAGCTGTACTGAGCCAGCACTTCTCTGCTCACTCTTAGCAAAAAAATCAAACAGACAGCTGTTACTTCACATGCACTAGCATCTGAAAAAAAAATCAGCACTTCTCTGCTACCCAACAGTCTACTGAAATCTCAGAGCCCCAGATCTGATACCATGTTGAAAATATGAGCTAAACTCAGCCCAAACACTTAGTAAAACTTTGATATCAGTCGTCAACATTCATAAAACCAAACACATATCACATGCATGTAAATTTCATGTCTCTGTAAGCTGATATACTGTAACTAAGTAAACTTTGCAGCGGAAAAAATAACTAAAAATCAGCAGACTGTAAAACACATTTAAGACACAGTATTTTGGTCAAATTTGACCCTGGAAAAGCCCCACACCTTGGGGAAAACCAGTGAGAGAGAAGATATTTTATTATGAAGGGAAAACTCAGAAATTTCTCTTTCAACTATAGAAATTTATCATGCACAATTTACAATGTACGAATCTCAGCTTCAAACCAACAGTACTTATCTCATACTCAAACCACAACCATGAAGCTTGTGCTCACAAATGCTGCAAACATTCCCAGCAATAAATATCAGCATTTATTATTGTTCATATCCTTGGAAAATGAGCCCAGTACTAGCCTCAAACTCTGTGCAAACTCCAGTAATAAATTCCATCATTTATGACTGTACTTTTCCCTGAGAAATGTGCCCAGAATCTGCCTCGAACTCTGTGCCCTTTTAAGCAATAAATATTAGCATTCATTGCTGTACCTTTCCTTGGAAAACGTGCTCAAAGTATGCCTTGGTAACAACGCCCTCCTCAAGTGTTTATCTCAGCAGTACGGCCCAGCATTAATGGTTGCTTGCTGCCTTGGTTTTCGTGCCCTAGACTCCTCTAGAAATCGTGCCCTTCATCAAGAATGAAGCTTATCTCATTCTTCATCTCCCACTTCTCTCTCTTCTCTCCAAGCTGCTCCTTGGAACTCGAGCCCTCTCAAACCCCTCCTGGGAATTCGTGCCTCTCACCAAAAACTCTCTTCTTGGATAAATCGTGCCCAAATGAAGTCTCAGCACTTTTATTTACCCTATTAGGGTTATTCTCATTAATTTTCACCTTCAATGGATGAGATTAGATCTTGGCCAAGAGATCTATGGCTGGGATCTAATCTCTCACTCACTTAAATCTCCTAAGTGAACTTTACAACAAATTTTTTCTTTTTGAAAAGTCATATCACCCTAAATATTTAAAAGTACTTTATGACTTAAAGTCACTTTAAAAACATAATAAAGTGCGACTCACTTTTAAATCATGAAGTCACATCAAAAAGGTACTTTAATAAAAACACATTACTAAAGCCACTTTAAGAATATAAATGAGAGTCCAAGTTAATCACCCCTACACCTAGGCACCTGATGCAGGAGTGCCACCGAGCTATCAAATTCTTACATGTAGAACTAATTCTATTTACAGAAAACTTTGACCCTATATTGCAAAATGACTCACTATATAAACATTTAAATATCCATCAAGAAGCTACCAAAAATCGTGGATCGGTTACATGTTTCATCACTAACCTAATGACTTGACATCTTCTAGGAAAACTGTAAACTATAGAAATTTAAAATAAACTTATATAAAAAATTTCTTATTGGGCTATGTCCAAGACTCGAAATTCTGAACCACATATGATTTGTCACAGACTGTAAGATGCCCCTGCATCAAAATTTATGCAAGACATCATGAATTTCATCTGGAGTAATTTCTTTGCCTATGTCCAATCCATCTTCTTTTGAAAAAAAGGAGGGATAGAGTTCCAAAACTTTTAGCTGATTACCAATAAGAGCCTTCTGATGATCTTTGAACGAAGATTTAAAATATGATCCTGCTGCCATTTTAATCTTATCCTTAGAGTGAGTCATTAAACCATTTTCATCATGAATCTCCCAGATAGCATTTAAATTTCTATGAAAAGAAGCATAGTGATGGAAGAATTTTGTATTTTTGTCACCTCCTTCCAACCATGTGGCTCTACTTTGGAGCCTTAATTTTTCTTCATTTTTCAAGAGAATTTCATCCTGGATGAGTTGAAGAGATGAGAGTTTTTTTAATACACCATCTGAAACATGTCTTGTAGAATTAGACAAAAGAATATCATCAATTTCCACTTTTGTTTGTTTTAAAGTAGCTCTGTTCTCAATCTCTTTGTTTTTAGTCCAAAAAACAACTTCTTTCTTCAGTTCTTTTAATTTAAAACAGAAATGCTCCATCACATTTGTATTTCTTGAATTTTCAAAATTTTCCAAAAATATCTTAACAATCAAACATAAATCATCGTTTTTTAGCCATGAATGATCGAATTTTAAAGGTCTATAAAAGTTCTATGGGTTTACATCTAATTGGAGAACAATTGGAAAATGATCAGAAATGTTGTGATGTAAAACCCAATACTTATAGCTTGTGCTCATATTGAGCATAGAATCTTTTATGAGAAAGCAGTCCAATCTTTTACCGACATTTTCCCCAATTTTCTTACTTCTCCAGGTAGGGGTAATTTTTGATGGAGATTAATCAACTAACTAAGCCTTATCAAACATATCAAGGAAATAATCCTCTAGCAAATCTGAAGGAAAGACCATTCCCCAATTCTCATAGAAATGTAGGGTCAAATTGAGATCTCCACCTAAATCAGTTTCTCAAGATTTAAAAGACCACTTGATACAACTTTGTCCCAAAATACCTTTCTGTCTTTGTATGGATCATATACATTAAGTAGAACCAACTCTTTATCAATTCCCCTGAAGTTAACTTTTAGGAGAATCCTAGCACAAGTTCTAAAAGGTTTGAAGTTATAGGTCTTAGGGTTCCAAAAAACAACCATCCCTCCTGACAACCCCAACGAATCAGTAGCACAAAATTTCCAATCCCTTAAAAATTTCAAAAAGAATTCACGGGCTTTAAAACCTGGCACCATGGTTTCTTGAACAAAATATATGTTTGCTTTATTATTCAATAAATTTTTTTGAGAGCTCTAACTTTTGGACCAGCTCACAGGCCCCTAATGTTGAAAGATGTGCAGATCATTGGATAACCTCTATTGTGGGCTTGTTTGCTCTAAGTGCCCTATCTATAGAACCAATTTCCTAAAAAATTCATAGTCTTTCTGAAAGGGGAGTATACCCAGCTTCTAATAACAAGTCCTTTTCCCCTTCCTCTACTGCATAATCTACAAATATTTTTTTCTTTTTCTTCCTACGAATAGTAACATTTTGATACCTAATGGAATTGATGGGGATAATCTCATCATTTTCCATAGGATCATTAGAATAAACAGGAAGAGGGGATAAAATTGATACTTTTTGACAAGAAGTCGAGGGGAAATCCTTCATAAGCCCCTTAGCATGATTGCAAGAGTCTAAATGTGATATCAAATCTTCTGAATAACCTTTTAAAGCATAAATAGTTTCCAGGAAAGAGGAAAGACCTAAACCTTTCATGGTGGCAGGCATAGGAGTCGAAAACCTGGAATCTCGACCCAAACCTAGAGAATCAATAGGATCCAATATTTTAAAGGAGGGTTTCCACACAGGTGGCCTAAAAATATTTGAACAATCTTGACTAGTCGTGGTGACAAAACTAGGGTTTTTTAGTCTCTGAGCCTAAATATTTCTCCATTGATTTAATGAGCATAAGCTCTTTAAAATTTAATTCTTCAAAAGGTATAGGTGAAGGACAATCCGACATACCTAGGGATTGCACGTTCTCCTCCTTTAAATCATAACTTCTTTATATGTCAGGAATTATTGCAGTCAACGTAGAGGATGAAGACCTTCTCTCAAGGTTATTCCTAGCAAATCCAGCATTATAGTCACTCTTGAAATGGCCTGTCTCATGACAAATGACACATATGAACGGGATTACTTTGTAATCCAAGCGTTGGTTAATAATAAAGTCTTTCCATAAAATCTTAAAGGAATCAAGCATCCCCTCCGAGATATCCAAATATACCAAGACTCATGCCATTCTTCTATCTCCCCTACACATAGAGACTTTTTCAACTGAGATAAATTTTCCCAGATGATTTGCGATCAGCTCTAAAATCTCTTCAGACCATAATTAAAGAGGTAGACCAGGGAGAAGGACCCAAAGGTGTCTTTCGTTCACTACTTGATTCACCAGATTGAAACCCACTGACCACTTCCACAACACTAAAGAACCCTCTTGAATAACCCAATAATTTTCTAAGACCTTCAGCACATGAGAACTCTCCAGAAAAATAAAACAAACCCACGCTCTCAGAATCCAAAGGACCCATGGTATATAATCAAACAAGGGCTTCTGATTTTTACTCACCCAGTCAATCAACTCTTGTTTATCAAGTATTATATATTCCATACGCCCAACAACTGCTTGACTACCCAACCCTTCAACTTTCTTTATCGTAATTTCCTTCCAAATATTCAAGCTTTCCTAGTCTTGTTTTACCTTGAAATATTTTAAAAATATTTTATCCCTAGTTGGTTGACCAGATGGCTTACCATTTGAAACCTTCTTCTGAAATTTAGTACCAGCAAGGGACTTATCCGCAATATCATTTCGCTGAAAAATCTGATCTACACACTGGGATAGGTCCTTCTGCTTCGTCGATAACTCCTGGTGAATACCGTCCCGAGAGGGAGTATGAACTAAATTCATATCTGCACATGTAGATAGTCTCTTCTCAAAGTAGTCAGCTTCAAAGACAACCCTAGAACGACCCCTTTCCTTCTATTGTGTGGTAGAACCTACAGTAATATCCTCATAGGGCTTAGACCCATATTCCAATGACGAGTCCACCTTTGCATTTAAAAACCCATCAATCTCTGAAATCACACCAAGATTTGACAAATCATTAGCAGGTACTTTAACTTCAACTAGATCCTCACCTTGATTTGGAGCTTTAAACCCTAGGTCTTGAGTTTAGGGTTTAAATATTTGTATTTTTTTTCTGAGACATAATATTCAAATGGAGAAAAAACAAAGAAGAAACCTAAAAACAAAGAAAAGAAAAAGCCTAACAAAGATTCCCACTTTTTTTCAACTTGGTCAGTACTAGGCTGAAAAGGCTTAACTCCAAGCTCTGAAAAAATTCCATTAAGTTTTCTAGAAAAGCTATCGGGTTTTCAGAAATCCCATCCCTAGTTCAAAGTTTAAAGACAGATCAAATTTCTCTGCCCATATACCTCTGAGTTTGAAGAAGCACATCACCCTATTAGATAATAATGTGCGACACAAATGATGTCTCACATCACCTAATGACCACAGAAAAAAGATAATGACCATAGAAGAAAGACCGGGCAATTTGCATACAAATCCAAGATAACCATGCCCAATGGCACCGGAGGACTTTACATGAGAGAGAAAATAGAAAATAGTACCATTACTTCATCCTTCTTTCAACCTTTCCACTTAATCCTTACTCTCAGTTGAATTGCCTCAATAAATAAAAATTATATATATATCACATGAATGAATGGGTATATTTTTGTATTAAAATGTTGCGATATAATTAAAATGATAGAGATAATGTATCCTTCTGCCAAATGGACAAAATACTTGCTTTTGAGATCAAAATTTTTTGTTCTCAAGATTGTTTTATCCAAATTTTACTAACTACTACATTGCTTCTTAGGCTATAAAGTTGAATATATTGTCCTAATAGAAAAACACAAAATAAGAACATAGCACAAAATAGAGAGGAACATACTTGTAAACTACAGAGTCATTTCTTTATTCAATCTACCTATTAGAGTCAAGGTCTATGAACTCAATGGTTTGGTTAGAGTAAAGAGTCTTATTCCATAGGATTCAAATTTGTAGTGGAATTCGTTCGGACATAACTTTTCTAAGTCATATTTACCAACTTATCCACATCTTCCAATGATCTATCCTCATGACTACCTTATTCTCTGAGCAGGATTTCCATATCATCCATTCAAGTGTCTATTTGAGATATGTGGCAAGAAATTTCCCTTTTGGCCTCCACAAACCCTTCCATCCTTTTTTTCAGAGTTTGCAACATGTACTTGAGGTCATAGTTGTCACTTTGGACCTTACAAATATCACCTCTCCATGAGGATATAGTGGCAAGGGTGTCATTGCTCCTTAAATAGTCTAACAAACTAGAAACCCCACTCATCCAGAAGTAGAAGAAGATCCAATCATAATCCTAGGTAGAGAACCCAGGGAACGAGTGCCACTAAACACAGGGTCCTCATGCTGAGTGGTGTAGGAACCCAAACAAACCAAGCCCCAACTCGAACAAAAAAAGATTAAATCTTGAGAGCTTCAAACTCCATTGATAATAGTTGGCCACCCTAATAAGTTGAACTCAACAACAAAACTTGAGCTCTCCACTTTTGGACAACCCTCAGAAATAACATGATTAGAGGCCAAAGATTTACCTAACAACACAAAACAAAGAGCCAATATAGTGTGAGACACTATGGAGGTATCTCTACAAAGAAATATCCCATAGGCTTCAGAGGGTGGAGAAATTTGTTCCATAAAATTGTATCAACCTTTATACTACAAGTTATTTTGTTTTCATGCATATACTATGGGTGTTTTTGGTCCTCTTGAATTCATTTGATGAGATAAGACACCTCACCATGGGTCGACCACTCATGTTGTGCTTCTACTAACCATTATAGTACTAGTGAGGATAACACAACTATAGATCCATCTTCCTCATATTTTCTAGACAAGGCATTTTCCACCGCATTGTATTTTCTCTTTTGATAGGTGATTTTATAATAATACCCTAGCATCTTAGTGATGAAATTGTGCTACTCCAAAGATGACAACCTATGCTCCAAAAAATACTCCAGTTGTGATGATCTATTTTGATCTAAACATGCCTACCAATGAAATAGTATCACCAAGTTTTTATTGCATGAAGGCTGGTCATCATCGTTTTCTCGTAAATGGATTTATCTATACTTTGACCACACAATTGTTTAATAGTGAAGGCCAAGGGATTCCTTTCTTACATAAGTATAGCTCTCATATTATGGTCTAATGCATCACATTCCAATACAAAAGTATTTGTAAAATTATGTATGGTATGGTACACATAGCTTCTTTCAAAGATGAAAAAGAAATCTTTGCAACTTCAGTCCAAACAAAGGAATTATTTTTAGCAGGGTTGTTATTGTGGGTAGATATATTCCCATAATTATGCACAAACTGTCCACAGTAACTTGTGATCCCTAGGAAGCCACATAATATTTTTAGTGTTTTACTAGTTGTGGTCAATATTGTCTAGCTTCAATTTTATTGGGATCCACTCACACCCCATGTTGACTACCAATGTTACCCAAATATTCAATCTTGGAAGCACGAAAAGAACATTTGGACCTATTTAAAAATACTTGACTCTTCCTGAGTAGTTGTAGTACTCCATCAACATTTTCCACATGTGCCTCTCAATTTGCACTATAGTTCAAGATATCATCAAAGAATAGCAACATGAAGTCATGTAGGAAGGGTCACAAAGATCTTGTTCATGAGGCTCTAGAAGGTGGATGGGGAATTCTAACATCCAAAGGGCATCACCAAAACACAAAATGGCCTTGAGGTGTGCATGAAATAGTCTTGGATATGTCAACTTCCTTCATTTTGATTCGGCAGTATCTGAAGTGAAGGCCAAGTTTGGTGAATAACATCACACCATGAAGCTCATCTAAGAGGTTATTGATCACTAGAATTAGGAATTCGTTCCTTTATTGTTAGCTTGTTGATAGCACAAAAGTTCGGGCACATGTGCCACACACCTTGTTTTTCAGGACCATGACCATTGGAGATGAATAAGAACTAGTACTTGGATGTATGACACCCACCTCCAATAGTTCATGAATAATATTTTCAATTTCATTCTTTTGCTAAAAAACATGTCTACAAGGATACACATTTGGTGGTTGGCTTCCAAACATTAGTGAAATACCATGATCATGCGGTCCTTTTGATGGGTTTAAACTAGTTGGTGTCTCAAATACCTAATGAGGTTTGTTCAAAACATGCTACAAGTCATGGTGGATTTCTTATGCAAGATTGCATAACCTATATGTCATGAATTTATACAACAATTAAAGTGTCTTTTATTTAATAACCTATCATACGATGTGAGCTAATGATTAATAAGGATCCAGATTAAATCCTTTTAAGAGTGTGCGCATGATCCTCTATACTAAATATCATGTATAATTCCTTGAAATCCATGGTGATTTACCCCAAGATGCATACCTATTTTGCCCCAAAACTATATAACAACCACTCATGTCTATAACAAAAATATGAGTTTTGAGATGATAGTTCCTTGGTCAGAGTTTTATATTATCACATATTCTCCCACATTCCATCATACCTCCATTGGCTAACATAATTTAAAATTATTGAGCTAGGTGGACATAGAAATGAGATTCTTCAACCAAATTCCTATGAATAAAAATTTTGGTGCCTCTATTGTCAACCAAAACATTCACTTTTTAATGTTTGATGTAGCTAAGAAGTTACAATGTTTGAGGAACTAAAATTCCAAATAAAGCATGAAGAGAGGTTAGGGTTTCTTCTTGAGAAACTTTGGGCTCCACATCACTAGTATGCTAGGGTCATTGTGGATAGATTTAGCTTATGGGTATCCTCCATAGTGATTTACTTATATTTGGGGAGGAGGTGACATCAATTTGAAATGATTTATTCTTTTTAAATTAATGATTGGGGACATACTTCTTAACACAATTATAGCAAAGTCCATGCCTTTGAAACTCTTTTATTTTTGTTGGAGACAATCACTAGACTTCAGGGGATGAGAAGGAAAGGTGTTTGGGAGAGTGGCTTATGAAGGGAAAGTGTGAGGCATGAAAAGGATATTTTATCTTTGTGTTGATTATTTCCTTTGCTTCTCAATCTTATTGAGACACATCCAACTAGGTAGTGGGTTTTTCCATCCCGATTTGTTCTCTAATATGTTCCTCAAAGAAACTAATGAATAATTATTCATAAAAATAATTAGTTGGCCCCTTTATATGTATTTATAATTGCTTAAAAGATGTGATAAAGATTACTATTGATCCTATTTGATGCAACTTGGTCAACCACCCAAAATAGTGAATATCTCTCAAAGAAAAAGCATAAATGGATTTAACAAACTAACTCCATCCTATGTAGCCCCCATTCAATTTTTTATGCCATTCCCACCATTGTCATCATTTTAGGTCCATGTGCAACAGCCCCACTCTAAGTCTCACTATGTCATAAATAATGCCATGGAGGGTAAAGTATCATTCCATCTAGGTGAGTCAACTAGAGGGGTTAGAACCATTAAACTTGTTCATGTCCACTTTAGGAAAGTGATTCCAATGATTATCGGTTATGGTTGGCTTATGGATGTTGGTTCCCGAATGGGGGTGATTATGGTGAAAATATCCTATACTTAAATATTCCTACTAGGTAGATCTCTATGTATGGGTCATTCTATTGGCTATTAACTAGAAGGAAGGGAGATACTATCCCACTAATTTGGTCTTACATGCTCACCAAAGGTTCCCCTGAATTACATGGTTGAGTCCTCAATTGTGGAAATATCTTAATCCTATCAAGAAATGATGTATTTGAGTTGTGATTAAAGTGTGGATTATTGATAATCTAGGTCATCAAGTTACGTATTAAATTGCATGGCTCTCGAGCGAGTCGTCATGGTGTTCGAAGGTTCTCCCAAAATAATTACTAGGGAGTGATACCACTACAATCAACGTCTCACAAGAAGTCTAATGAAGTGGGATAGCCATAATGGTGTGGTCAAGTTCACTGAAAAAAAATAGTGTTCTTAAAAAGTGGTACCATGATAATCATCATAGGACAAGGAGCCTTTTGAGACAAGTCTTATGTAAGGAACAACTAGGATCGTTTTTTAGTACTACTCCATTTGATTGATATTTTAGGGGCAAAATTTCCAAATTTTTTGTATTCCAAATTATATAGAAATTTTGAGTTTGTGTAGGAGAGGATACAATTTACAGGGTCCTAACTTCTAAGGACAAGGGAGTGTCAGGTGTTATAACTCTTTGATATACAAACAAGGTCCAAGAATAATAGTTGACCCAACATCTTAAGGTTCTAACTGAGGTTCAACCATTCCCTTAGATGTATTATCCAACTACCCAAGTACTTGAGAGTAATATTCCCAAGTTTTGTATTCAATGCCATTAGAGTAGCCATGCATTGGATTAGATGATCTAAAGTTGATTTCAAGTATCTTAGTGGACTTTTGATATACCTAAGGGTATGTGGAAGAAAAATTCTATATACATGTGTTTTTTAGTGTTGTACTACTCAAAGGGGTACCAACAAAGGTTACAAGGGTTTCCAACAAGGTGATTCCACTTGTATTTCCTACGTGTATTCTTCCCTAACTATAGTTTTACCTATTGAATGACATATATCTATGTTATTTAAATATGTTGGAATAAGTCTCTAACCTAAAAAAATAAATTCTAAATTTTGGGTGTATGCTTGACCCAAGTTCAAGGTGCTCTAATACAACTAGTAATGTTGTTAACCCTAGAATTACATAACATAATAACAAAATGCAACAAAATACTAGAAATGAATAGAAAACACAAGAGAAAATACATAAAATATGACAAACATCACTTGTACTAGTGATGTCCAAAAGATACCATGGTTTCAAACAAGTTGTAACTTTAACCCCACCCCCCTAAGAATCACTAGTTCAAACAACAACAATAAAAATCTTAAAATCGAATCCTGAGTAAAAAAGGATGTGCTACCAATAGTAACATTTTCCTTTTGATCTTAGGATTGCAACAATTTTGAAATCATGATCCAAAAAGTTGATAGTGTAAATTATAAAAAGGGAAAAATATATAAAGAAAAACATATGAAATTATTTTTTAACAATATTTCATTAAAAAATCTCAAATCTCAAATATGTAAAAAATTTCAAAATAGAAGGCCATCGCAAAATTAAGGAGACATGTTTTAAATATAAATAAAGTAATAAAATAAAATAAAGCGAAAAAAGACAAAAACAAAATCAATCATACTTTAAAGTTACAACTTGTTTGAAAGCATGGTCTTAAGAATTGGTTTGGTTGCAACCTAAATCTTAAAATCAATCTTAAATAAAAAATGATGCTACTAGTAAAAATTATAATCTTAACCATACAATAACCAAAATTTAAAAAACAACCTTTAAATTATAACCATTTGAAATTATAAAAAAATTAAAAATATATATCAAAACAGAAAAACAAAAACACATTTAGAAATAAATAAATGTTTTTACAAACAAAAGCAAAACCACCCCATACCATGCTAACCTCCTTTTGAAAAAAAACATTTGAACGAATTTGAAAATAAACAACTTCAACTTGAACTTAAAAAACAAATTGTATAGATATTAAAATACCCGTCCCTTTACAATGTGGGTGAGCATTACTAAGAGAATAAGTAAACAAATTGTATATATATTAAAATACATGTTCCTTTACAATGTGAAAGAGCAGAGAATAAGTTTTGTTTTGCTTTCTTTTAATATTCTCATTTTTAATTTATTTGAATTTACTTATAATTCACGTATTTTGTTTTACTTATTTATTAAAAAAATATTTAGTGTGTAAGATGTTTTAAAAGGAAATAATGAATTACTACAAGAAAAAGATGTTTTAGTAGAGGTAGTAGAGATTTTTAATGTTACAAGATTGACCAATTTTTTTTTTAAATCTTTGCTACAACTTTTTTAATTAGAAATGGATGGTTTAGTAAATGTTTCTACAGAATTTTTTTTTTTAACTAAAGAAACTCGACGACTAAAGGCTTTAGTGGAATCCAATTTTTACACTTATTGGATTTATGAATCCATAGCTTTTCCCATGGCTAAGTGTCATGGGTTACCCATATCCACCACACTTTTTCCCCACAGACTTCATCTGGGTCTCGAACACCCATCCTTCCTTGAAGTTTAAGAGTTCATATGTCCTCCCATTTGACTAGGGCCCATTTGAGCTTCTTGTTTGCACCACTTCATAGGAATTTAAGTTGGAGGTTCTTAATTTCCTTCATAATTTCTTTAGGGGTAGCCATGGTAGAAACGATGTAGATAGGCATTGCCTAAAGGACTACCTTAATTAGAACTAGCCTAATCACGATATTGAGAGGACAAAAAGTTCAATTTTCCAACTTCTTTTTCATTCTATCCAATATTTCCACCCACGATCCCTTACATACAATAGAGTCAGAGAGAGGGGATCCAAGATATTTGGATGGAAGGGATCTCTCTTGGAAACCAAGAATGCGACATACATTTTGTTTGTTGATCATGGTAGTGTTAAAGAAAAATATTTGAGACTTTCTTTTGCTCACCTTGAGGCTTGAGGCCACCAGAAAAATTCTAAGACATAGCATTTTGATAGCCCGAGCTTCTTGAATCGAGGGGTGTCCCACTAGCATTGTATCATACACAAACTGTTGGTGAGTTTGATGTTCTTCTTTGGGGTGGGAATTCAAACCCCTCAACTCTTGAGTTGACCTCATTGCCTTGACTGTTCATCCCAACCCTTCTACCATCAATACAAAAAAGAAGGGGGATAGAGAGTCCCCTTTTTTATGCCTCGAGAGGTCTGAATGTGCCCATCGGAGAGCCATCTAAAAAAATGGAAAATAATGATGAAAACTAGGATCGTGACCCATAAGATCCATTCCAAACTAAAACCAAATTCCTTCAACATATATTTCATGTACTACTTGTTGATCTTGTTGTAAGCCTTGGAAATATCAAGTTTTAACATCATACCTAGGATCTTGGCAATTTTTAGAGAATGGGTGACTTCATACACTAGGTTAATTGCATCCATAATTTTCCTTCCTTCTACAAAACCCGACTACTCAGAAGAGATAAGAGAGGGGAGGGTGGGTTTAATCCTATTGGCTATGACCTTCGTCGTGATCTTGTAAATTCATTACAAAGGGGAATGGGTTGGTACATACCTAGAGATTCATTCATTTCATATTTGGGAATAAGAGTGAGGAAATTAGCATTGAAAGCATTAAGGATACCCTTTGATCGACGAGAGTCCTCAAGATTTCTCTAGACATCATTCTTTATAAGTTTCCATAAAAAGTTGAAGAAGTTGGCAGTGGAACCATCAATACCAGGAACTTTTCCATCTTCCAGTTTTTGAATTGATTCCTTGACTTCCACCATAGATACTTGTCTCATCAACAAGTCATTTTGGGATGATGTAAATAAGGTAGGGACGTGTTGATTAAATTTCTCTATGTTGTTACGGAGAAAATATTCCTATGGCTTAGAGTGGACCACAATAGACAAGATGACACCAAAAATCAACTCTAATCCCAATAATGGCATATAAATGTAAATGCTAACAACGGAATTAAATGTTTGTACCTGTTGGCCCGATTTTTTGACCTAGGCCAACAAGAAGGTTATGCCCACACAATCAGCTTAAAGCAGCGTCCGGTGCAGGGATGATTTTAAGACCCCCCCCTAGAATTATATGTATAAAAATTGGGTGAATCTCTCCGATATATAGGAAAAGTTGAAGGCGATTTTATCAATAATATAATATGCATATATAAAAAATTTGGCGAATCTTTTATTTTATTATATAATGTTGTAAAATTTTGGCGAATCTTTCATTTTATTATATAATATTGTAAAATCTTGGCGAATCTTTAATTTTATTATATAATGTTGTAAAAACTTGGCGAATATTTAACTTCATTATAAAAAATTGTAAAAACTAGTGAATCTTTCACTGATTTATATAATATTGTCA